>ML811710.1:24217-51998 GCA_009831015.1 Picea engelmannii | reverse complement strand
AAGTGTCGAGATGGCTCTACTCGCTGCCAGGTGTCCCCTCTGGATGGACGACTGAGATCTTCTCGGCAAGACTGTGGGCCCGGGTCCAAGATTCTCTCGGCACCTCGCGTCTCGCGGCTGGGAGGAGCTAGTTCTTCTTCTTTAAAGTTGCGAGAGGCGAGGAGCCCCAATCGCGCACCACGTGTCCCTCAGAGATCTGACGGTTCTTACTTCTCCCGGCGATGTCGTGGGCCCCGGGCCCAAGATTCTCTCGTGACCTTGTGTCTCGCGACTTTTAACACCAAAAACTTGGGCGTTCACCCTGCGAACTCCCGAGTTCGCGAGATCACCGATCTCTGCCACCTGTCCTCCTCAGATGGACGGCTCTTGTCCTCTCGCCACTTCGCGAGTTCTCCATGGATACTTCTGTCTGTTCTCCTCTTTAAAAACTTCTGCGCTACTTGGTGTGACTCGGCTGACTGCAATTAACCACCGACCGTCGATCTGCTTCGCGAAATAGACCTTGGATGCTGCCGACGACATTTTGCCCGCTCGCTTGACCTGCTACCTGGAAAAACAGGGATTCTCCAGTGCTGCACTTGATCATTTCGTGCAACCTGCAGACCCGAATGCTCTCGAGCCCATAACAAGAATTATCGCTAACATTAGGCTCCATGGGGGATAGAGTCGTCCTTGTGATGCTCTAAGAACTCTTTCTGCAGCTTCAATGCCTTACTATTGGGCTATGGAGTCACTTATTAGGCCGAAAACATGCAAAAAGAAACCAAACAAAAACTATAAGACAATATTTACAAACAGAGGAGCCGTCTAAGGCTCAAATAAAACATTTTTTCAGAAAATGCCCATTTACTGGGCTGTTGAAAACCTCTTCACCCTCCAGATCCTGCAACCCATAGGTGTTGTTGGAGAAAATATTAGATATTTTAAAGGGGCCGATCCAGAGGGCGTCGAACTTGTTGTGCTTGCCTTTATCCTGTCTGGGTGCGTCCCACTTGAATACCAAGTCCCCGATCTCGAACTCCTTTTTTCTGACCTTCCTATCAAAAGCATGCTTGATCTTCTACTGATGACAGTAAGTTGTGTCCCTCACTTGTTCTCTGCTCTGCTGCACTTCCACTATCTGATGAATTCTTCTGATCATATGATTTGGTTCTCCCTCATAGTCTTGAAAGAACTTCGCCACAGGTAAGGCGAGCTGGGTAGGGAAAACCGCCTCTGCTTCATAGACTAGCTAAAACGGCGAGGTGCCCAGAGACTTATTCGTCGTGACACGATCGGCCCACAGAGCAAATTTCAACTTTGAATCCCAGGCTCTTTTGTTATCCTCTAATAATATTTTGATGATCTTTATCAGGCTTTTGTTAGAGTATTCCGCTAAACCATTTCCCTGGGGATAGTAGGGGGTGGAGTGAACTAGCGAGATCTGGAACTGCTCACAGAACTTAATTAAAGGTTCAGATTTGAAAGAAGCAGCATTATCGGTGATGATTCTGATGGGACAGCCAAATCGGGCTATGATATCCTCTAGGAAGCTGATAATTACTTTGTGTGATGCGCTTCTGGTGGGGACAACTTCTATCCACTTGGTGAAATAATCTGTTGCAGTCAGGATCCATCTGTGCTGACCACTTGAAGGAGGATGAATTTCTCCGATGAAGTCCAACCCCCACTGCTGAAAAGGTGTCGAAGCTACTATGGGTTTCAATCACAGCGATTTGAGTTGTTGCTTTCCTGAGAACTTTTGACATTTGGTGCAAGCTCTAATCTCTCTGCAAACATCGGGGAACAAAGAGGGCCAATAATACCCAGCTCGGAGTATCTTGTGGGTTGTGGTCTTCCAGAAATGATGACCTCCACAAAGGCCGCTATGAAAATCAAACATAACCTTCTGGGCCTCCTGTGGGTCCAGGCATCTCAGAAATACCCCTAGAGGGTCTTTCCAGTACAAGGTTTGGTCAATGAGGCAATACCTGACCGCCTTGAGCTTTAGATCCCTTGCTTTGCTTTTTCCCATTCCATCGGGGGGCCTCAATTCTTGCAGAAAATACAAGATATCGCCATACCAGGGGCATGCTGCTAATGATAAGGCATTCTGGAAATGCTCATTGGACGACTCAACTTGCTCGTCGATGAAGTTAATCCCCAAGGCCTTGCAATTGGATTCAGCCAGCAGCTTGGCTAAACCTTGCCCTTTTATCAACTTGGTGGGCTTAATCTCCAGTTCGAATTCTAGGATCTTGGCGATCCATTTACCTCTCCTCCCGTCTATGTCAGGCTGTATTAGAATGTCCTTCACAGAGGACGAAGGAACGTATGCAGTGATCCTCGAGTGCAAGACATAGACTCTGAAAGCTTTGAGATCTTTCACCAACGCATAAGCCTATTTTTCCATGATCTCGTATCGGACTTCTGCATCTCGCAATGCCTTGCTGAAGAAGGCAATGGGCTACTCTCGTCCTTCCTCATTTCTCTGCAACAAGACCGTTGCTACTGTATCATAGGAAGCAAAAGAAAAAATCAGGAAATCTTTGGAATAATCAGAACTGATCAGCACAGGCGCCTCAGTCAATGCCTTCTTTATTTGAATAAAACATTCCTTGGGTTCAGCAGTCCACTTTACTTCATTTCCCTTCCTGAGCATGGTTGTGATATGTTTCACCAATTCAACAAAATTTGAGACGAATCTCCTCAGAAAATTTATCTTTCCCAAAAAGGCCTGAACTTCCTTCTTAGATCTGGGAAATGATAGGGTCTGAATCGCCTCTACCCTGCTAGGATCAAATCTCACCCCCTCTGTTGATACTATATGGCCTAACAGCTTCCCCTCCTTCATAGAAAACAAGGATTTCTTGGGGTTTAAGGATAATCCATACCTCCGACACTTCAGGAAAACCTTTTTTAAGTGGCAGCAGTGTTCCTTGTATGTCCTGGAAAAGACCGTGATGTCATCTAAATAGATCACTACAAACTGATCCTTCTCCCCAATGAAGGCTATATCCATAGCTCGCTGAAATGTGGCCCCTGCATTCATCAATCCGAAAGGCATTTTGGCATACATGAATGTGCCCCAAGGAGTGGTGAAGGTTGTCTTCTCTCTGTCCTCAGGCATGACTGATATCTGATTGTAGCCAGAGAAGCCATCAATCATGGATATTCTAGATGCACCAGTGACCTTCTGCAATATGTGCTCCATGTTGGGCAGGGGATAATTGTCTTTCCTTGAGCTCCTGTTCAGGTTCCTGAAATCAACACAGATTCTGATTTCCCCACTTTTCTTCCTTACCGGGACCAAATTGGCTACCCAATTAGAATATCTCAAGGGGACAATGATTTGGGAATCTAGCAGCTTCTTCACTTCTTTCTCCATGACAGGCAGCAACATGGGATTTATCAGTCTTAGCTTCTGCTTGAATGGCTTAGCCTCTTCCTTCAGCGGGATCTTGTGTTCAATGACTGATGTGTCATACGTCTTGAGGTCTTCGTAGGTCCATGCAAACACATCAGCAAACTCTCTCAGCAGCTCGGTATATTCAACTCTCTGCTTCTTGGTCAAACTCCTTGACAGCTTGACAAACTTAGGCTCTTCTGGTGTGCCAATGTTGCACTCAGCTGTGTCAACATCATCACCCGAAACTCTTCCCTTTATTGCCACATCATTCCCATCGAACAATATTTCTAATGGGACTAGTCCCCTTGGAATGTGATTGCTAGGCAGCTGAATAATGTCATGCTTTTCTATTTTACTCAGCAACTTACCCCCTTCAAGCGTTTCTTCAGAGACAGAATCTTGGTCAATATGCATCTCTGAAAATTCTTCGATAGCCTCTAGGAACCTTTTGATCTCGAGATCGTCCTCAAACACCTTCCAATGTTGGACGTTGTCAGGTATGGAGGGCCTATATTTTACTTCTACATCATATCTTAGCTTGGGCGACAGGGGTACTTTGAAATTGTTTGTCGATGTAGCTAAGGAATTAGCCACTGTGTTCTCCTCTCTTGGGATGAAAGAAATGTTAAACGCTGAGAAGAGACTGTAAATTAGGTCCCATACCTCATTTCTGTAACTCCTGAGTCGAGGGTGCTTGTCCTGATAAGCGTTTCTGATCTGCTGGACTACCAACTCTGCATCTCCGAAAACTGCCACCTCATGAATTCCCATTTCCCTTGCAGCTCTTAATCCTAGGATAAGAGCTTCATACTCTGCCACATTATTGGTGGTTTCGAGTTCCAGCTTATATGACAGGGATATGGTTTCTTGAGAAGGGGACACAAAAAACACCCCAGCACCAGCGCCTTCTTGGGAACAGGCTCCATCAAAAAAAAAATTCCAGATTGGAGTGATGGAGGGAGGAAATTCATGGGAAGCAGTGGACTACTTTTTGAGTGTCAGAGGAGGCTCGGGGGCATGGGTGAGTTGTAGTAAACTGGAGCCTAAATCAGTGTCCAAGGCAAAGATGGGATGATTGGTAGGGTTGACTTCATCACTGATTATGTAGGCCAGTTGGGCTTCCCTATATAGTCTTCTATGCTCTCCTCCAAACACTGGAATGGTAGCATATGTGAGGTCCATCTGCAAGGTTCCCCCCAGTCTTTTTATCCAAGATCTTGACAGTAGCATACCGAACTTGGGGGAGACATCAGCTACCACGATATCCATGACCACACTTTTCATGGCCAGTTGAAACAAGGTTACAACCAGGTCTTTAATAACTCCAAGACACTGAACTCTCCTGGAGTCAAAAGAATAGAGGTCATGATAGGCTCGGGTGACTTCTAGTCCTAACTCTTCCATGACATTTTTGGGCATGAGGTTGTGAGAAGCCCCTGAATCCATCAAGCAGTTGTGCATCACTTTATCATGTATGTTCATGGATGTGTAGAAGGGAGGGGATGAATCATCTTTATCTTCTACCGTGGGACCTAGGACAACTACTGGCTTTTCGTCTTGGAGGTTTATGGAGTCAGTGGGACGACATGAGGCTTCAGACTATAAAATCTCAGAGAAGCGTTTTTTAAATTCTCCATGTTTAATTAGCTTAGTGAGGGGCACAGGGATTCTGATCTTTTGAATCTCATGCTCTAAATTAAAAGAAAATGTAAGCTTTGGAATCTCTCTTATTTCAGGGGCATGATTGTGGACAATAGGAGAGAGGGGTTGAGCCTTCTTACCTTTGTTACCATTTGCTACCTCATTAGCAGGCTTCTCTGTTCTAGTGGACTGCTCAGGAATATCAGGTGTTGCCGTCTTTTTGTCGGACCTCAGGTTATACCTGCCTCGGCCGCCACTAGTCTTGTCTCCTTTGCTCAGCTCATTTAGCTGACTGTCCATGAGAGATTCCTCATATGCTGATTGAGTGAGGTGAGGAAAAGGAGGAGTGTCTCCGAAGCAATGGATTTCAGGATCAGGCTCGTATGTTTCTCTTTCTTCCCCCTCGGCCACAAAATTGTTTTGGAAAGGGGCTTGAATCTTCTGGTCTTCTCCGTCTCTTCCCTTCTCTCTTTGCACATTCGTGGGAGAAAAATTGTTTGGCCTCCTAAAACCCCCTTTGTGTTCGGCATTCTGAGGGCCTTTGTATGCTTGCCTCCCTTCCACTCTCATTCTTTCCATTTCCGTGGACAGATACTTCACCATCCTGGTTAGTTCGTCTACTTGAGGGTGGGGCATCGATGGGTCAGAAGTCGAGGCTTCCGACCTTCCCTTTCTCCTGTCTGCATCGGCCTTTCTCCTCAGTCTGTCAGTTGCTAATACATTAGATTCCACTTCTATTGCCACATCCTGCATTTGAGCCAAGGAGGTGGCTCTTCTTTCTCTCAGTAACAGGCAGAAATCGGGGCCAAACGCACTAGCATAAGAAATTTTGGCCGAGGCTTCTGAAGGCTTTATCTCGGCAAGGATTTTATTATACATCTTATTGAATCTTTTGGAGAAGTCAGAGACAGACTCTCCATCCATCTTCTTCAAAGACCCGAACTCTGTCATGTAATACATGAAATCCTTCCTATCTCCCCACTGCCTCAGGAAAGCACTATCTAGAGCTTCAATCCCATCAATAGATCCGGGAGCCAATCCTCTAAACCACTTCCTGACTTCACCATCCAGGCTCTGGACAAAGACTCTCATCCAGACATCTTCATTTTCAATGTTGAGGTTGTCTGCATAACTGTAGAAAGCAGCCAGGTGCTCTTCAGCAGTTATGTCTCCTTCCCCGGTGAACTTGGGCTTGTATTTCAAGTAATCTCCAGTAGGGAGAGGATTCAAAGGATGGGGTAGAACTAAGGGAGCATATATGGCAGCGACTATGGCGTCCATTCTATTCAGAGGGGGATTAGCACCATCCATAGGGATATTAGGTAGAGGAGAACCAGAATGAGAAGGAGTTCGCGAAGGGGCTACTGGGAATGAGTCCCGAAGTGGAGTGGGAAACAAGAGGGGATTTAAGGAGAAGGATAACGAGCTCAGGTCAGCAGGTGCTTCTCTTCGTGCAGGAGTGGGAAAATCCTCTGTAGTCACGGGTCTTCGCCGATAAACATCTTCAAAGGAGAGGGGAGTGACAAGGATTTCTCCCTCTAGTCCCAGACCAGGAGGGGAAAACTCAGCAGGGACACTCCCAAAATTCAGGAAACGGGAAACCTCTGAGGGAGGTCTATCAAGAAACTGAGGAGGAGAAAAAGGAGTTCTTACAGAAGGAAATGGCGGATTACTTGTTTCGGCAGTGGAAGCTTCTTCTTCAGGGGCCTTTCCTCTTCTGAGAACCACCTCTGGGTCAGCTTCAGGTGTAGCTAGAGGCAGTTGTGGATGAGACCGCGTGTGTCTGCCTCTGAAAGCCACAATTAATTAGCGCAGGTTATCCCCAGTGGAGTCGTCACAATGGAGTCGCCAGGTGGACAGTAGCAATCTCAATAGTTCTGATATCTGATGAACCTTCAGAATCAGCTGATCCTTGTCGTTCCACCCCGGGGAAAATATTCAACTTCTTCCCCAGCAACAGCGCCAGAAATGTTAGCGTCGAAAGTCACTCCTAGATTGCTTGCAGGAGCAGAGCCCGACACCCATCAGTTTAATGTCACGAATTGTTTATAAAGGGGTGATCAAATGGAGATAAAGACTCGAGGAGATATTACTCTAACTCAGGGACTGGGTCTGGTACGTAAGAAACAAAGGAGGTCTCGACCTAACTTCAGCCAGTGGGTTGATCATAAGATGAATAGGTGGAAGACTTAGTAAGAAAGGTGAACAAACAACTTTGGGCGACAGGCTTTCGGCAGTTTGCAGAAGAAAGACTCTGAATGCAAGATCCGCTTGGTTCAGGGTCTCAAGGAACTGAAAGGGGACTTGACTGGATCCTCCAATTCCAAGTCACTCAACGCTGGGAAAATCACAAGAACTTATTAGAGACAGTGCAACTATTACAGTGATCCATTACAACATCATCCTATAATAGCTACAGCTCGACTGGATCCTCCAATTCTGAGCTGCTCTAACATAGTGTAAACAAAGACATGAAAGAAACTGGCATTCATAAGGCGAGAAGTCTCAAAAGTTCATACATAACCAGAGCAACAATGCTTCATTAAAACTTTACAACCGGGAACTCTGCTCAACCATCGATCCTTTGAAAAATATCAAAACTAAGTATATATACTCCTAAAACATTTGCCCAACAGAGGCGTCTTAGACTTTCAGGATGGGGCCTCTCTTCAATCAAATCTGGCCTGCACTCCTCTGTCATACGCCACCTTAACTCTGCATGGCTCATGCTAAGGGGTAGTTGAGTCCTTAAATTCCGAATTAGCGTGCGCAGACTTCCCTAGTGAGTCGAGGACATCAGCATGGCTTCTGTGGGAAAACCAGTACAGAGGACCATCTTGGGCAGGCTTCCTACCGGGACATCCATACCTTGAAATTAATGAGTGAGGCGAGGTTTCAACCACCCTCTCTCTTCTTAATTCACTCCGAGCAGGTATCAAGATGGAGATCAAGTTGAACTGGCACCTGGAGAACACAGTGATCCCTTCTGCAGCTAAACCCGACGCTTCGTCCTTTTGCGCAGCTCTTTTTATCACCCCCAAGTGACCACGAGCTGTGACCTTGTGCCTATATTCAAAGGCGCTTTCGGCGCCTCGCGTCTCGCGGCTGGGAGGAGCTAGTTCTTCTTCTTTAAAGTTACGAGAGGCGAGGAGCCCCAATCACACACCACATGTCACTCAGAGATCTGACGGTTCTTACTTCTCCCGACGATGTCGTGGCCCCGGGCCCGAGATCCTCTCGGCACCTCGCGCATCGGAAAATAACAGAGTTGCTCTTTGCGTGTTGGAGTCACGATGGGAGAAGTGTCGAGATGGCTCTACTCGCTGCCAGGTGTCCCCTCTGGATGGATGGCTGAGATCTTCTCGGCAAGACTGTGGGCTCGGGTCCGAGATTCTCTCGACACCTCGCATCTCGCGACTGGGAGGAGCTAGTTCTTCTTCTTTAAATTTGCGAGAGGTGAGGAGCCCCAATCGCGCACCACGTGTCCCTCAGAGATCTGACGGTTCTTACTTCTCCCGGCGATGTTGTGGGCCCCGGGCCCAAGATTCTCTCATGACCTTACGTCTCGCGACTTTTAACACCAAAAACTTGGGCGTTCACCCTGCGAACTCCCGAGTTCGCAAGATCACCGATCTCTGCCACCTGTCCTCCTCAGATGGACGACTCCTGTCCTCTCGCCACTTCGCGAGTTCTCCACGGAGACTTCTGTCCGTTCTCCTCTTTAAAAACTTTTGCGCTACTTGGTGTGACTCGGCTGACTGCAATTAACCACCGACCGTCGATCTGCGTCGCGAAATAGACCTTTGATGCTGTCGACGACATTTTTCCCGCTCGCTTGACCTGCTACCTGGAAAAACAGGGATTCTCCAGTGCTGTGCTTGATCATTTCGTGCAACCTGCAGACCCGAATGCTCTCGAGCCCATAACAAGAATTATCGCTAACAAGAGGGTTGTCAAGGTGACCTATTGGGTAGATCATTCCCTAAGTCAAGGAGTGTTTCCTAAGAATATATTCTCTAAGTTATGTAAGGAGTATTGAGGTGGATGGGGGTTTGACTTCTAGGCATGGGGTTTCTTGACATACAAGGGCTCATAGTGCCTCATTTATGGGTGCCTATGTAAAGGGTGTGTTTTCTCTTAAGTTACCAACTATTTAGGTGTTATTTTTCCCATACCCCTTTTTATCCATCTTTCCAATCCCTCCTTTCATTTATTTGTAATTTGTTAGTTCTCTTTAAAATGTTTTCAAGCTTTAGCATTTGCAATTTGGGACCGGGGCGAGCACTGAGTAAGTAGAGCTCAAGTTGGACCAACTTTTGATGGTCCTCATTTGTTGTGTTCACCTTCTTTTCAGCATTAGTTTCTTATTATTTTATAGTAGCTGCAATATACCTTCGGGCCTTTATCCCCTTCTTCCCATGAAATGAGGTACAAGCCCTTCTTGGGTCAATATGCCCGAAAACCCAAAATATGAGGAGACGAAACAAGAAGTATGGAAAGTGATAAGTATGTGTGGGAGTGGTACGATAACCTTTCAAGGTGACCACCTAGTAGCAACCCTTTTCCCGAGGGTGACCACTTACTAGGACAACATGTCAACCACCAAGGTGAAATAAGGCAAAAGGCATAATTTACAAGCAAAAGTTTTCAAAATCAAGAAAGGACCCTTTGCAACATGTTCAAATGTTTTATTTATTAGAATGACACTTACCACAACATTAGACTTGTTATCTCATGGAGCAAGACCTGATGTCCTATGTGAGCCAAGATGGTGTGGTGGACGTTGTTGCAATCGATCAAAAGGTAACATGCGGTAAGATAGGGGCATCTTCCTTCTCATCTGCCTCTTGGTACTCCCTTTTTCAACTTGAGGGCCTCAAGAAATCATCTCCTTAGTTATCCCTAGCATGGGGGGAATAACAAGGGGTAATTCTACCACTTGGAAGGAAGACGTTCTAGGGTTTCATCCCTTCCTTCTTTCTTTATTAGTCTTGGGTAAGTGCTTAATCCATTGCTATGTTTTTCCTCTTGGTTCCTTGGCAAGGTTTTTAAGTATTTATTTCATGGTATAGTCGATCTTTTTGGTGAAGGATTGTCTCCTTTGTGGAGCCCCTTCTTGTAGGGCCTTGGTCTTAATACCTTATCTTGATTAGATAGGAGATTATTCTACCTTGAGGTTCTAATTTCTTACCCTAATCCTTAAGATAAGAAAGACCAATTCTTAAGATGGGAATTCATCTTGACCCCACAAACCCTAGTGGGAAATAAGGCACTTGTCTTCTCCCAACAACCAACCATAAAACCCTAAAATTACAAAATCTTCTATTTTTGTTGTTTAGAAAGAATTTTGATGGTGAAAATCAAAGAAAAATCATAATTTGAATTTATTTTTTAGTATAGTGTAAAGTTCATTGATTATTTCATTTCTTAGACTAGTTTGTTCAAGGGTTTGTGCTTAGTTTATTAGCTCTAACCCTAATAAGGAAAGATGACCTATTGTTTTGTGCTTCAAGATTGTATCTAACATTTTGTGGGTTGATTTAAGTCTTCCTCAAATCTGGAATAAACATAACAGCCATAAAAAATCAGGTTTGGAGAAACCCATACCTAGCCTCTACTTCATTTCTAGAGTTTATTTCAAGTTTATCATACATCTCTAGTGTTGAATTTGATCTTCAAAGCATTTTAATTGTTTATTTTTCACTTGAGGATTATCTTGGTAAATTTATTGTGCTAACCCTAGGGAGTTCACCATTATTTTATCAAGTTCATGCTTAGTTAATTGTTATATATATTTAGAGTTTGATTCTAACACTTGTTGGGCTATTATTTTGTTGTATGTCATTAGCTCTAGTGAGAACATCCAAGACATTTTTCTTTCAATTGGATTATCTCTCTCTTGGATGGTTTTCTCTTCACTTCAAAGATGAACTTTATGTGTTAATTGACCATAAAAACATATTTAGAAGTTGTGGACATCCTTAATCTTGTCCAAGTTCCAACTTACAATTCATTAATTCTCATAGCACACATCTCACTATCAATCTATACTAAATAATTTCACTCTTTGTGCCCTGACGTAGCTTGAAAGTGGTTCATGCTTAATTAGCCTCTTTGAATTTTATTTGTTGAATGATAATTGAAAATTTGAATTTGTTTACATTGCTTATATTTCATATTAGATTTAACACACACACACCCAATAGCTCTTAACCCTCTTTCTCAAGTGGATATATCGGTGTCTTATGCTATTGTTTATAACTTGTTATCTCTCAAGCATTTTATCACTTATTGGAATCTTTGTTCATTTCATTGTTATACATATTGTGGATTCATTAAAGTAAATCATAAGCTTGCATGGTTATAATTTACTTAATAGGTTTACTTTTCATAGATAGGGACTCTCCTTAGCCTCTAGGAATTGGCCTAAAGTGAAGAGGATATTGTACTAAGTGCAATTTCCATCTTGTTGCTCCAAGTTAGCACCTGTGGTCAAACTTCCCACAAGGGTGCTAGTTCAAATGGTAACAGGCACTAAATACCCTTTTGATGATAATGTTGGATCTCCTTGTAATGCACATTTGGCAGTACACTTTGCACTTTGGTCCTCTTCTTCCCACCAAGAATGGATCATTGATTCTGGGGCTACTTGACACATGACCAAACATGATCACCTTCTCTATAATTATAGATAAATACATAGTGGAGAGAGAGTAGTTATTGGCAACAATTTAGCCATACAAGTTGCAAGTTGTAATGATGTCCTCATTGATACAACTAAGTTTGGGGATTTTCTTCTTGTTCTAGGTGTTGGACCAATTCTTATTTGTATTTATTTCAATACACATATAAAAAGGTGGAATTCTAATTGATTTGATGGGTTGTAAATGACATCACTAATGGTTTCAGTATGGTTTCCTTTGGATATTGTGACGAATTTGATAATCTTTGGGGACTATTCCTCCTTTCTCAAAGTAAAAAGGGTTTGTTTCTATGCTAGCCAATGCAATGACACCATAGTGTCATGGAATCAACATCTCTATCCTTGGGCATATGATTTGACTGCATATTGCTAATGACCTTTCATAGATTGAACCACCTGTTGGTGTTTGTGAAGAATGTGTAACTGTGAAACCTCATCAAGAGTCTTTTCCCAAGGGCAAAGTGAGGTGATGTTCTTAGCCTCTTGCACTGGTTCGTAATGATTTTGGTGGGTCTATGGCTACATCTTCTATTGTGGGACCTAAGTATGCATCACCTTCATTGATGATTTTCTCTGCTTTCTTTCGGTATACATCATTAAACCTAAGGATAAGGACTTTGGAATGTCTCAAGAATTAAAATCTCTTCTGTAAAATCAAAACATAAGGAAGATCAAGTGTCTTAGGGTTGATGGTGGTGATAAATATATTAGCAATGATTTCCAAACATTTCTCATATCTCAAGACATTTCTTGGTAGAAAACCAATCATTATACTCCACAAGAAGTTGGAGAGGCAATTGTTTGTGCAACCCATATCTTTAATAGAACACCTACTTGCATTGTCACGGGTATGAATCCTTATGAGAAATGTACTGCAACGAACCTTTTATGTTGCATCGCATAATTTTTGGATCTAGTGCATGGGCCCATGATCCTAATGAAAGAAAAAACACATCAACATCTCCATATTCTTGTTACAATCTAGTAGGCTATAGTGATACTTTTTTATGGATACTGCCTTTATGATCCAACCACTCACAAGGTGGTTGAATATAGAGACATTATTTTGGATGAGGTTCCTACTCATGGTACGATAGGATCTCTCGCATTACTTCTTTTAGAAGACTCTTTAGATGGATCTTAGGATGTTTCCATGGATCACACTTCTTCTCATCACCATGTAGGTCATCTTCTAGATTATTCCTCTCATGTTTTAATGGACCCTTCTCCTTCACAGTATGATATTGGTTCTCTCTATGATTCTATTAGTACTCTCTCAAGTACACCTTCCAAAAGGAGAACTCCTATGGCTAATGTGGACCTTATTGATGACCCTTCCATTCTTCCTATTATATGTGTTTCTTCACTTATTTAGGGTACTCTTGTTGGTAACTCATCTAGTTATCATGTTGTAGGGGACGATACTCTTATCAATGTCTCACCCACTCATGTTGTAAATGATTTATCACCTATTTAAGATGCTCCTAAAATTAGACTCTATTACATAGTGACGATGGTAACATCTTGCATGATTCCCTTGCACCAGTTATTCTTCCTTCGAATAGGTCCAAGGCCTATACCTAAGTGGTTTATCTCCACTCTTGTTGGTGCCAAAAAGTTTCTCGTTGGTCCATTTTCACCCTATCAAGAGGAATCTCCTTCACCTCAAGTATTTATTGTGTAGATTATGCATTGTTTTCGTGACGACTTTAACACAATTGAGTTCCTTTCTGATCCAATTGAGCACTATCAAGAGGAGTCTTCACCACCATGAGCCATTACTTAAGTTTTCGATGTCTCTATCGAGTTTCAACATCTCCTACATAAATCACTCTAGATCTCAACTTGGTCTATGATAATATTGATGGCTTTCAGAATGAGTGACATGGATTTAAAAGCAGGTGATATGGCCCTTTTCTCAATGTTAAGAGGGGAAGTAAATCTTGTGTTGCAATGACTTCTCTCTATACCCCATGTTCAAATCAAGGGGGTGTTGGAATTATTTATGTAATTTGTACATGCGGCCAACCCATTCATATGTATCATTATTCATTTGTAATTATGGACACAAACATATTTTAGTTCATTTATTATATACTAGTATTATGGTTAAGACCAACATAATCAAACTTGATATGTAGGGTCAATTTTCTTTTGGGGTGTGTGTCCTTGTTTTCTGGGCCCATAACTCTTTCTTGAAGGGATGCATCCCCCTCTTGCAGGGACACCTCACTTGAGTTGTGTATAAATATAAAACTCAAGCTCTCATCTATATCATTTCATCTTGTTTTATTCTTGATCTGAAACATGAAAATCCTAAGGGCACTTATTTTTTCATTTTGTCTTGTGATTGACATATTTTCTCTTAGATGCACTTGTGTATTTATATTTTCAACACTTGTGTTTGGATTTTACACTCTCTCTAGCAGGATAGAGATATCTCTCTTTAGTACACTTATGAGGAGGCTATTTCAAAATTTGGGTGAGATTTGGTTCCATCAATTATTTTGGACCCTTGTCAATCTCAATAGTTTCCACCTTATGAAATCCATAATAAGCAAATGGATTGTCCTCATCATGAAAATATTACGAAGAATAAGTTTGGTTATAAAATTTGCATGGTTAATAACACTTGGTATGACATCATCACCATCCTATTCTATCCACTCATGTCACCCTCCCACCTTGGTGTGAGTCGTGGCATGCACTTAAAGTAGGGTTCATTCCTCTCGAATTGTGTTGGACAAGATTGTTCATACATATGCTACATTGAATCTTTAGTCCCGTGAATGAAGTGATTAGGTTGTTTTTGTTTCCCCTCATTATCCTTAGAGGAGAATCATCCATGCCATTATTTTTTTGTTCATTATTTTTATGGATTCATGGAGCTTGACCCCCAACATCAAATGACAATCATTTTTAGGAAGCATTGGAACCTATAATGGAAATCCTATCTCTCCAGGACACCTATGTATCCAGAATTTGTCAGTCTATACTTGTCATATGAATCAAGTGCACCCAGACCAATGTTATGACGACAATTTCTTGGAATATTTTTCCTCTCTATAATTATGGACAAATGAAGTGTGAGATGAATTCATCCAATCTAGACACAAACAAACTGAGGCATTGGGATTTCATGTAAACTATTTGGAATGAGGTTGCAGAGATCCGAGCTGCCATCATCCCCCAATCATTTAGTGATGAATTTTCCCAAGCATCAGTACCTCAATATGTGCATAAATTCGAAGATGTCCCTCCATCAAAGGATGAATATCACCCCCATTGGTAGATGCACTTCAAAATTGTCAAAATCGCAAGGATTTTATAAGAATATGTACCAACATATTAATATGTAGCTCGATAAGAAATTTTAGTAGCTCAAATATATTACTAAATTGTATATGTAAAGGGAATATATCTCTCGTTTATGTTATTTTTCTCTCATTTTATACTTGTGCATTGTACTTTCACTATATAGTTTGACTACAATCCCTATTTTTTTGTTGATATATAGTAACCATTGTTTATATATTCTTTTTGTGAAATACATATATCGAGGAAACTCGTTGGACACTTCCCCTTATTCTGAGGATGGTACCTAAGGTAAACTTGATTGTGCAAAATCTCAAGAATTTTTTAACAAAATGATCAAAGAGCTCAACATGTGACTTGCATGAATTGAACATGGCTGGAGAATGTAGAGAAACTAAACCAAACAGGAGAGAGAAGATAGAATTATAACAGAAAGTAAACAATAGCAAACACACATGGTACACATAGATTTACCCTAGAAACCCTTAACCAAGAAAACCAACAATGCTTAAGCGACTCTCGCTCCTTGTTGTCTTATTCATTTGGTGAATAAAGAGTTATGTGACTAACCTTGCTCCACACGTAAGATCAATTCATCATCCTACTCTTTTTCTTTACCACAAGAACAACCCTATATCCATTTTGGCTCCATCTTCATGACTAATGTGATCTTACAAGGCACAGTTACAACATTCTCTCTTAACCAAGAGATCACAAAAACTTCTACAGTATTACATAATGAACTTTTATAGGCATCTACAACGTGTAAAACCCTAGAGCATGGCACCCAAAATGGTTACATATCCATGAAGATAATTTGTTGTGATCCTGTGAATCTTCGGATTCTATTACAAGTTTCAACCACCAGTCAAATATGAGTCGGATACCGATCGACTATCCAGTCGATCTCCAAGCATTTGAATTGCCGACCTCCAATCAGATAACAATCGGCTTGTCTTGTCAACCATCAACTTGACTTAACTGTCTAGTTGATTCATTCTCCAGTTGATCATCCTCGACTAGCCAGACAATTAGACTGAGTTTCCACTGCAAAGAATATAACATTCCCAACATTCTCCCACTTGTTGTCTTCTTTACATAAATAAGAGAAACGGAACTCGTGTTAACTGACCCATGGAAGCAATGCCCATTTCCTCTCTACACCAAGAGAACTTTTCATCACTCATAGACTTGGTCAAAGAGTCTACAATGTTTTTCAAAGTGTCTACCTTCTCAAGCAACACCTTCTTGTTTTCCACCATGTCTCTCATGAAATGGTATTGTACATCAATATGTTTCGTCCTGGAATGGTAAGATGGGTTCTTTTCCAAGAAAATTACACTCTGACTGTCACAATTTATCCTCATGGTTTGATGTTCAAACCCAATCCTTGAACACAGTTTATGCATCCAAACTGATTCCTTTCTTGCATGAGTGGTTTCCATGTATTCACATTATGTTCTCGACAAGGCTACAACCACTTGTCTCTTACTCATCCAACTGATTTCTCCAGTGAAAAATCTGAACACATATCCATTGGTCGACCTCCTTCAATCAATATCACCAGCCCAGTTAGCATCGACAAATCCATGTACATACACTTCCCTGTCAGTTTCAAGTTTTCCTTGGTAACCTATTGCATAGTATGTTGTGCCACACAAGTTCCTAAGCACTCTCTTGATAGCAGTCCAATGCTCTTTCTTAGGATTCAACATGTACCTGCTCAATATTCCCACTACATGGGAAATATATGGTCAAGTGCAGACCATTGCATACATCATACTACCAATAGCACTAGAATAGGGAACACATGCCATGTCCTCTATTTCTTCATGTTTCTTTGGACATTGTTCAGCAGTTATTTTTACCCATACAGGAATAGGTATCTTGACCAGTTTGCATTCCTTCATGTTGAAACATTTTAATATTGTTGCAACGTACTTCCTTTGGTTTAACCAAAGTTTTATAACCACTTGATCTCTCTTAATATTTATTTCTAGAATGAATTTCACAGCACCGAGATCCTTTATGTCGAACTTGGAGGATAGTTGCATCTTCAACTCCTTTATAGCATCCATGTTGTTTCCAACTAGCAACATGTCATCGACATACAACGGTACATAAATGAAATGACCACCTTATTTCTTGGAATACACAGAGTGATCAGCCTTGCTTCTCACAAATCTCGAACTAAGGATGTATGTGTCAAAATTTTGGTACCACATCCTTGGTGATTCCTTTAGACCATAAAGGGATCACTTTAGCTTGCACACCAGCTCTTTCTTTCCCTTTACTGTAAATCCTTCAGGTTGTTTCATGTAGATTTCTTCTTCCAGGTCCCCATGTAGGAATGTTTTCTTCACATCCATTTGATCTATCTCAAGATCAAATGTTATAGCCAAATACATTAATACTCTAATGGAAGTTATTTTTGCAACAAGAGAGAAATTTTTACCAAAGTCGACCCCCTCGACTTGGGAATACCCTTTCTTTACCAGTCAAGCTTTGAACTTCTCGACTTGACCTGTTGTGTTCAATTTTTTCTTAAACACCCACTTGCTACCGACAAGTTTGCTTACATTAGGTAGCTTGAACAAATCCCATGTATCATTCTTATGCAAAGATTCCATTTCCTAAACCATGGCCTCCTTGTAGAGTTTACCCTTTTTCCAGTCAACTACCTCCCTGATTGATCTGGGTTCATCATCGATGAAAGATAACATAAATACATAATGAAAATCAGGTGGAAAAAATCTTTCAACTTGTTTCCTTACTCATACAGACCTCCTTGAAACCAAATTTTGTAGTTCCACCTCTTCATCTAATTCAGTCTACTCATTTGAATCGTGTTCCTTGTTCCTCAGCTCAAACACAAGTTTCTCTAGTTATTTCTCCACTTGATCCTCTTCAGTCCTGGAAATACCTCCAACTTCCATGAAGACCACATCTCGACTATAATTGTTTTTCCTTGTCATTGAATCATATGGCTTATATACTTTCATTGCATCCTTGTAAACGATGAAAATACATTTGACCACCTTATTGTCCATCTTGTTCTTCTTTTCCTTGGGAACATGCAAAAAAGAATCACAACCAAAAAATATGAGATGTGAGAGAGAATGCTTCCTACCAAACTATACCTCATGTGGAGTCATATTGACTAGCATTGATGAAGGATATTTATTTACCATATAACAGGAAGTGTCAACTATCTATGAGCAGAATTCTTGTGTTATTCCAACACCACTAAGCATGCTCCTTTCCTTTTCCATCAACATCTTGTTCATTCTTTCAGCGACTCCATTCCGTTGACGGGCATAAGGAGTGGTATTTTGACATGCTATGCCACAATGCTTGAATAATTGTTCAAACTCACCACAAAATTCACCTCCATTGTCAGTTATCATCACCTTGATCTTCTTATCTATCTGGTTTTCCACAAGAGATTTAAACTCTTTGAACTTACAGGAAACCTCATATTTATTTCTCATGAAATACAACCATGTATTCTTGGAGAAATCATCTATCAAGGAGGCATAATACAGAGATCATCATAGTGATGGAACCGCTACAGGCCCAAACACATCACTATGTATTAATTCCATATTTTCCATTTTATCCTTGTAGCTTCAAAAGGGAATCTCACACAATTATGTTTTACATAGATGAAATGTTCACAAAAATTGACTTCCAAAGTACAATCAGGGAAACCTTCAACCATACCTTTGTTGTGAAAATATCGAAGACCTTTTTCCCCAATATGTCCCATCCTTCGAGGCCATAACATGGTCAATTTGACTAGATGAGGTATAGTCAAATCGGACTTAGTCAGTCGACATTAGGAACCGTTGTATTGTTTCATCCAATCGAGTCGATACTCTCCAACAACTTATAAAGGGTTTTAGTCTGAACTCCTCTCATCAATACCATCACTCCTTAGACAATTTTACATGAATCCTTCTAAAAAATAGTGAGCACACATGCATCACTCATTTTGTTGACAGATATTATATTTCTTACCAAACCTAGAATATGTAACACACATGGAAGGGTTCTCCTCCTCCCATCCTTTACCATCAGTCAAAATCTACCTCATCCAACAATATTGGTTGTCAATTCACCCCCAAGAATGCATATCCTCCTTCATAATTCTCATATTCAAAAAACCATTCCCTGTGAGGTGTCATATGAAAATATGCACCTGAGTTGATCAACCAAACATCATGATTTGACTGTGTATTTGTCGACGTCAAATACATGTCCCCTCCTTCGTCTAAGGAAGTATTTCTCTCAATGAACTACTTCTCATCAGATCATTGACTTTTCTCAGTCGTTTTTAACTTGCAAAAATGTGATCCGGATCACATTTTTTCATGTTTTAACATAAATCTGATATTGAGCTATCAAATGAATTCAACACATACCTCATTTGTATTCAATATTTGGATCACAGGCAAAAACTGTGATCTGGACCTTCATCTGGTCCTTAATCCAGCAGCACGAATGTTCAACAGACATATTTGGACCTCCATCCAACCCTTATTACGGAACTTGGAGCGCAACATATTTGGTCGTTAGCATACTTGCGGGCATTTTCGGGCAAAACTAGAACATGGGTTTTTCACCCGTTATCACCCTCTTGTTATGGCTCCTATTGTATTTTGATTTAGACAGTTAAATATAGCTCCTATATTCAAGCTACGATTTTAAGACTCATTGCTTATTAATAGAATAGTTAAATGATTTTCTGGTTTGGAGAGAGAGTCGACCCTTTCAGTGGTCGACCTCTCAGGCTCTATATATACCTAAAACCACAAAACACAAGAGAGGTGTCTATAATGAGATAATTTTCATACTGCTGAAATATTTATCATTGTTATATAAATATTTCTGGTTTTTAATGAAATATGAGTTGATGTGCTAAATTGTGATTGTTCTTTAAGCTAGAGTACGACTACTTGGGGGGGGCACTAGTAGTCTGCGCATTCTTATTTTGTTGTACATTTAGATTTGTCTAACTCTTTCATTTGCAGGTCGCTCACTCATAATGTTTTTTTTAATTACATACATTCTTCTAATTGTGTCACAACTGCATATATTCTCTTTTAATCATCGAAATTGTGTTTGAAAGTATATACATTTTCTTTGCAGGTTGACCACTTGAAGAACTGTGCATATTCCTTAAAATATTGTGTATATCTTGTTTAACTTGTATTGTGAATATTTTAAGTTAACCCCTATAGGACTATGTAATTATATCTCTGTGAATACATTTCCAGTTTAAGTGTGACAATGTAATTTCTGATTCTGACAAGAACATGTGTGCAGTAGATTGATATTCCTTGAATGGAAAAGTTTTCAGTAGATTGTTTAGTTTCCACTTTACATTTGTCTATAGAAGTCAGAGTCGAATTCATTCCATTTGAAGTAGCCATCAGATTTAGATTTCATCGTGATATAATTCACCATCGTAGACACAACCATCATATTTAGATATCATCATGATATAATTCGCCATCGTAGACATAGATAGATGATGTTATTTTTCTTCTTCAGCAGGATAGTGTGAACTAGATAATATTGTTTACCTTCTTCAATGAGATTAGTGTGAAAAATAGATAATGTTGCTTATTTTCCTTATTGTAGAAGTAAATATGATTTCGTAGTTTAGTTTTAAAAAGCCATTTTAGAGTAGAATTCACTTAAAGTAATTGTTTTTTGGAAAAGATAACTTGTTCTCATTGCATATGCATAGATTGTTGTTTATAAGTAGTTCTACATCTTAGATAGATTTTGGTTGCTTGAAGTTTTTTACATCATCTTTTGAAAATAGAATTGTAGGTTG
Source organism: Picea engelmannii (assembly GCA_009831015.1). NCBI lineage: Eukaryota > Viridiplantae > Streptophyta > Pinopsida > Pinales > Pinaceae > Picea > Picea engelmannii. The sequence goes on along the minus strand of ML811710.1, from coordinate 31,106 downwards.
ACATCATAGTTCTGATCCCTAGGGTAGATTACTCTCCTTCGCTTGTTCAATTCACTTTCTAGACTTCATTCCAGTACTAGGATTTAGTCATAGAACATGGTGGTAGGAATACACAAAAAATTATCTCATGTTCTATCTTGACTCATATTGTGTCACAACTCGAAGTTTACTTGCCCTGGTCGATAATTTAATCAATGGAAATTATATATATAATTTACCCGTCATCTTCGGCGCCTATACCATGCCTTATGAGATTAGTCCCGGAAAATTCCAACATATCAATTTAGGACTAGATGCAGTTCAACAAGAACAATTAGTGAATTTCCTTAAGGACCAATCAGGAGCATTTGCCTGGGAATATACTGATATGTGGGGTATACACCCCGATACATGTATCCATCATATCTATACCCAGGAAAAAGTAACACCTATTAGGAAACCTTAGAGAAGGATGAATCCGACACTAAAAAATATAGTGAAGGAGGAAATACAAAAACTACTGAATGTTGGTTTTATTTATCCAATTTCTGACAGCAAATGGGTATCCCCTCTTGTATTGGTTCTGAAGAAAGTAATCAGAAAATGGAGAATCTTTGTTGACTTTCGGGAACTTAATAAGACCACTCTTAAGTATTATTTTCCTCTTCCATTCATTGGCCAAGTCTTGGATACTTTGTCAGGGAAGCGATATTTTTCCTTCCTTGATGGATATAGCGAATATAATCAAATTCTAATAGCACCTGAGGATCATGACAAGACTACTTTCACTTGTCCTTGGGACACTTATGCTTATAGGGTCCTGTCATTTGGTTTGTGTAATGCTCCTGCCACCTTCCAGCAAGCAGTATTAAGGATATTTGTTGATCTCATTCATGATTGTGTGGAAGTGTATATGGACGATTTTACAATATATGGTAATACTTTTCAAGAAGCCCTAGATAACCTAAGAAAATTTCTCATCATATGTCAAGAGATGAATTTTTCCTTAAGTCATGAGAAGTGTAAAATTTTATTGACTAAAGGAGTAGTCTTAGGGCATCATGTTTCATCTGAGGGGATTAAAGTGGATCCTGCTAAGATTGAGGTAATTGTCAAAATCCCACCTCTAAAGACTCCAAAGGAGGTGAGAATCTTTCTTGGACATGTCAGTTACTAACGACGATTCATCGAAAATTTACGAAAAAAATTTGCACCAATGTTCCAATTGCTCACAAAAGATGTTGACTTTCTTTGGACTGACCATTGTCAAACTGCCTTTGAAAACTTAAAAGCTAAATTATCCATGGCACCAATTCTTAGAGGACCCAATTGGGCCCTTCCATTTCATATATCTATTGATGCCTCTGATACTACAATAGGAGGAGTGTTAGGACAAAAAGAAGACCAACATTCTTATGCCATTTACTTTGTAAGTAAAAACTTGACTCCTACTGAGATAAACTTTACAATCACTAAGAAGGAATTCTTAGCAGTCATCCATGCCATTAAAAAGTTTTGCCATTATATTACAGGATATGAGGTTCTTTTACATACAGATCACTCTGCCATTAGATTTCTTTTGAACAAACCTATTACCAATGGTCGAGTAACTAGGTGGCTCCTTTTATTGCAAGAATTTAATACCACTATCATTGACCAACTAGGAAAAGAGAACTTAGTAGTTGACTTTCTCTCTCACATTAATAATGGAGATGATGTTGTTCTTGTTGATGACAGTTTTCCAAATGAGCATCTCTTTGTCATCTTTGTAAACACTCCATGGTTTGCAGATATGGAAAATTATTTAGCCACTAGAAAATTACCAACTCATTTGTCACCTCATGAAAAGCGTTGAATTATAACACAAAGTGCTAACTACTCATGGGTTGGCCATGACCTTTTCCATATTGGACCAAATTTGATCATTCATAGATGTGTCCAGGAAGACGAGATAGCAGAAATCCTACAAATTGCCATGATGGACCATATGGTGGTCATTTTTCCGATAAACATATGGCATACAAGGTTTTACATTCAGGATACTATTGGACTATAATTTTTAAAGATGTTGCCAAATATGTAAGAAGTTTTGATAGTTGTCAAAGGATAGGGAAACCCACATCATCTGATGAAATTCCTTTACATACCCAGGTTATGATCGAACCTTTTGAGAAATGGGTCCTTGATTTTGTAGGACCAATTTCCCCCTTGTCTCATAAAAAAAACTATATTCTTGTTTGCACAGATTATGTCACTAAGTGGGTAGAGTAAAAATCCTTGTTTAGGGCTACTGGAAAATATGTTGTTGAGTTTATTTATGAAGATATTTTTACCCGCTTTAGTGTTGCTTGTGAGATTGTCACGGACCAGGGTACACAATTTAATTCTAAGTTGATGAAGGAATTAACAGAAAAACATGGGACAAAGCATCGTAAGTCCTCTCCATACCACCCACAAGCTAATGGTCAAGTGGAATCAACAAACAAAGTATTGGAAACTATCTTGAATAAAATTGTCCAACTACACCATAGAGATTGGGCTAATAGACTTCCAGAGGCTTTGTGGGCATATTGTACCACATGGAGAAACACCACTGGACATACCCCATATGAACTTATTTATGGAAAACAAGTACTCTTACCTATTGAATTCCAAGTAAGAACCTTTCGTATTGCCGCACAATTGGGATCAGATTTAGACGAAGCACAAAAACAATGAGTCTTACAACTGAATGAACTAGATGAAATTAGACATGATGTTATCCAAAGGATGATCTTAGTTCAAAACCAATGAAGCAAGTGGAATGATAAATTCATTAAAAAAAGCAATTTCAACCTGGAGAATGGGCTCTATTGTTTGATTCAAGGTTTAAAACTTTTAAAGGTGAACTTACCACTTGATGGTTAGGTCCTTATGAAGTGGTTACCATGTTTGATAATGGGGCTATAAAAATAAAAACAATTGATGATGAACAGGTCTCTTTTGTAGTAAATGGGCATAGAATTAAAATTTACCATAAACTTGTTTCTAAAGAAGACTTTATGCAAGTCATGTCAACCGACAAGGCATTGGCATTGGTGGATGGGGAAGTTTCTTCTCCTTCTCCCTGTGCTTGAAATATTTTGTTTTGTTGTTGTACATATGTAAATATTTTTGGTGCAGTTTTGAAAAGTACTTTTAAAACTTTTGCAAGTATTCATTTAAGAATAGGTGGACAATTTCAAAAAACAAAGAAAAAGGGAAGTATTTCGCTTCAAAAGAAGATGTTATTGTTCTTGAATTTCATTATCTTGTTGGGCATCATTTGAATAATGAATACTTTCATCATGATTAAAAATTGTTTGTTTTAATTAGTCATTTTTAGTTTTTTTGGCAAGAATTATATCTTCTTTTCAAGCTAGACTTTCAGGGAATCCCTTATAACAGTTGATCATAGCCCTCAACCACCACAAAATATACTCAGAGAAAGTGGCATTGATCTCATCAAACCTAGAGGCTACTAGTACAATCCATCCATATCTATGAGTAGGTGAGTAGAGTGATTTTATAAAAGAGTAGCAAGAAGGTCTAATTGATGATTAGCCATGGAAACATCAATTTAATTTCAATGGAATAAGGTGAGTAGGGACTATAGATATATTTTTGTTATTTTCCAATGGTTCCACCCACTACACATTAAAATGCTCAATTGTGATATATCTTCGGATTGGTTATACTCACTTACTTATCCCTTACATCAGGAGAATCTATAAAAGTAATAAATAAAAAGAATCATCCTCCAACTTAAATACCATCCCAGTCCATAAAAAGGTTTTCAGAGTTGCATCCCCATCTTCTTGCAAAAAGAAACACTCATATACAAATCTTAAAGGTGGTTATAAGGACTAGTCTCTGCTATAAAAAGGGTGTAAGAGGCTAACCCGTCGGGATACTGAACAGGTCTACTGGCAGCGGGTACCGGCCTATGGTATGACTAGTTAAACTCATCGGAATAATAAACAGGCTTGTTGGAAGCGGGGCATTCTACCTGGAGAGGATGGTGACTTAAAAATAATAAGTAATAAGTCTTTGATTTTAAAACTTGTCTTGATGTATGGGATTACTTGTGGGTATGACTGAAAGGGAGTATGCATGGTTAAGTAAAAGTAAATGAACTAAATTCACTTGCCATTGGGGGCTAACCTGAAGATGATCTTAAGACCCTCAAGTCTAATTCTTCTGAACTATATGTAAGATGTTTTTTCTTACAGGTGAGGCCATGATCTTAACCGTTTTTCTAGGCTAACATGTGAAATTTACCTATACACTCAAAAGCTATAAATATCAGGATCTTGGAAGGATTGATCAGTTTCCTATATGATTGATTTGGGAAATGATACTATGCTTAGGAGGGGAGGGATTTCCTGAGCCAAAATTTGTTCATTTGTTTAGGAAGTCTATATGAAAAGGCTATATGATTTCTGCCATGAAAAGATATACCATGAAACCACTCTTCTTTTACAAAATTTATCAAGTTGTATGTGTCATCAATTGTTAATAGTTTCATATCATGATGATGAAAGATGATCAACTATATATTATTTTAGTAATCTCATAACTGCTTTGTTTGTGTGTAGAGGACAAGCTTGGTACTACCTCACAATTTTGGTTTATGGACCTCTGCTCATGACCAATAAAAGGGAGAACTGATCAAAGTAGTTGTATAGCTTGATTGTTCCAAGAGAAAGGAGGGTGTTCATAACTCAACAGTTATGTTCTATCCAGTTATAAACTTCCTTCTCTACTACAGAGATTGGAAATCGGCTAAGAAACTAACACCTCTTTGCTCAAGCATTCTCCACTGCAATTATATTTCAATAAAATCAATCAGAATGGATACTTCAATTGCAACCATCCTCTCATCCACTTTGGCAAACAAGAGATTTACAATCCAGTGACTTTGGAAATTACAAGCCTAATGTTGACTGTTGTGTAATTTTCAAACCTGATGAAGTGTCGAATGGAGTGTTGGATGAGGTAATATAACAAATATTGTAACCTGTAAGGGTGATTTACAATGCTTCAGGTAAATATCAACTAGAATCCAACTTAGAACATGGTTTAACATATATGGGTTAATATATAAATTCGGATCAAATGGTTTAACATATTCAATTTACTCTATGCATGATAAATATTTTGATCATAATGTCCAAGTCTTTGACTTGGACATTGATCAAATCATCATTTCGAGTAGTAACGATTTTGAAGGTGGCATGCATAATCATTAATGATGGTGTTTGTTTCTCATTAATCCCAAGTAAAACCCGTGATTTCAAACACTTGCTCGCATTTCCAATTTAGGGAAATTGAGTACTCCACATTTCCTCTGTTTTTTCCCGTATTTTCCTCTATTTTTTCCTTTCCACCATGATGAATCGCCACGAACCCTCCTCATATACCGAATTGTTAGCTATCCCTGAATTTGCATCCTGCAGAGAAATCTTTCTCTGCGCAGGATGGGGAAAATCCCTTGCCACTTTGCAAGGGCAAGATGATGATGTTTGTTATAGAAAGATTTTCCTCACCATTACTATCTTGCACATAGGGCCTTTTTCCATTTCCCTATGTAGATTTGTCATCCCTTTTTGATGAATCCAGAGCCAAAAATACACATTTTTCCACATATACGCGCCCTATATGCTATACAGCATGCGTATACGTAGGCTATTTGTACCAAAAAATACAAAAATGGAGTCGAGTTTCCATGTCACGACAGGAGATCTATGATCCTTGGCCTTCCACATACTAGAAACGTTCTGACTCGACCCTTCAGTTGCATTTTGAAGACTATAAAAGTACAATTCTGAGTTATGGAAAAGAGGAGAAAGCATTCAACTTTGAGAGCAAAGTTACTCTGGAGAAATTACTTCATATTGAGTCTGCATCCCTTTGTCCCTCAAGTCTGAACACAGTGTTCAGCCCCCAAGCTCTTTCCCTATTGTTGAGAGAACCTCATTATCTCTCTCATATGAGCTTGCCTTTGGTGGAGGATTGAAGTGGTGGAGGCCCAGTTGGAAGGAACTTGGTTTCTTGGTTTCGAACCGTGTCGACACAGAAATCTGTAATGTTGTCACTTCTGCTGATCAATTATTAATAGAAATACTCCTTTCCCATCCTATTGGTATCGTGCAAATATATGATTATTATCCATGGGCATGTTTGTAATGTTTATTAATGGATTATGTTATCTAATGCGCTAACCCCTTTATAGTATCACTATGTACTTGCTCTGCTTGTTTGTTGAGAACTCGTTGCAGGTATAAAGCTTTGGGTCAAAGTGCTCAACAGTGGAACATTATCGAACGTTGGATCGAGGTAGGCCACTTTCTTATCTTGCACATTATTGTATATAGCATACAATGGAATTGAGTTGATTTCTATAGTCATACATGTATGTTGTGGTTTACCCTTGGCCATAGAGAGTTTTTCCCTTGTAACAGAATTGGTGACTCCACTGGGGAGAGATCTTCCTTCTAAGGGTTGAAGTACTTTTTCTTCTTGCATTGCTCTTTTTCCTTTGTGTTTCTTGTCATATCACTACTTGACACATTATGTTCACTCTGGGTCTAAGTTTTCAGCCTCTTTTCCCTTGCCTGGCCTTGTTTTAAATCTTGTACGCTCCTTTTTCTTTGACAATCGTGTATACACGCGTGTTGTCTCACTGCAAGCTGCGTATATACGCACTGTTCTCCTAAATAACCACGTATACCACTTTCTCTTGCTTGTTTGCTTGGTTTAGTGACTGTTGTGTGGGATTTGATGTTTGTTGAGCCTTCTTAGGTCTCTGTAGTGCCTGTTGGGCTTCTCTGGGTTGACAGGAAACCTATTTGGAGTTGAATTTTTGGGCGTAGTATTTCTCATTGTTTTT
>ML811710.1:0-24117 GCA_009831015.1 Picea engelmannii | reverse complement strand
CTCACTCTTGAAGGGATGTCTCTCCCTATGGAAGAGACACATCATTTGAATTGTGTGTAAATACACACCTCAAGCTCTCATTTCTATCATCTCATCTTATAATCTTCTTGATATGAAATACAAAGTGTTATAAGACTAAGGGCACTTTGTTTTTACAATTTTTCTTGTGATTGACATCGTTTCTCTTAGGTGCACTTGCATATTTATGTTTTCAACGCTTGTGCTTGGCTTTTGCACTCTCTCTCTAGCACACTTGTGAGGAGTTTATTTTAGAATCTGGGTGAGATTTGGTTCAATCAATTCTCTTGACCCTTATGAATCTCAACATGGTGTCAAAGTAGATGTGAACTTTACTCTCTTGATTCTTTTGGTTTATCAGAAAAATATTAGCTAGGGGCATCTTTGTTACAGTGCAAAACTAGTGTTTTTTATCACCTCTTTGAGGGTTTCTCTAGAGGTTCTAGAGATACAAACACTAATATAGGGTGTTCTTTGTTACTTTTCACCCTTCTTTAAGGCCAACACCTTCATTCCTAGGGTTACATAGGGTTTCGTACCATTTGTCTCAATAAAGGAAAATTTATGAAAATATTCATTCCATAAGGAGTCTTCATCATGTTTTTGTTGAGCCTATGTATTCAAAATGGTTGTTTCCCTATTTAAATGGGGCCAACTATCATTTTTTGGTGGATCAAATCATTGCCCTACTTTGAAGCAAAGGTCTATGGATGTACTTGGTGAGGTTGCTTCCTACTGAAGATGTGTTAGTTATGACCTCGTATGTTTGAAGAAGGATGAAGCTATTGGGTTGATCACTCTTTATATTGACCCTAATCTCTTCAGCATACCAAGGATAACAAAGATGCAAAGGAAATCTAGGATAACTTCAAAATTCTCTTTGGAATAGTGAATATTAATTGGGTCAACTGACTTGAAATTAAATTCTCCAATTTCAAGATGGGTAACTTCGACATGGTTGAAGAGTATATTGCAAGGTTTAAAAACTTAAGGATGACATTGTTCATGCAAGAGGAAAAGGAAAATCAAATTTGAAATTTGTAATCATTGTAAATAATCTCTCTCTAGCATTCAATTCTTTTGCTCTTATATTCTACAACATTATTTTATTTGTCAAGGATGCTAGAACTTATAAATCTTGAACAAGTTTTCTCTAATCTCATTTAGCATCAAGTTAATTTGAGGAATATGGATGAATTAGATTTTTGAGATCAAGCCCATCTGAAGGTTGTTTCAACCTTTTTTAAATATAAGACCAACCAAGGTAAAGGGGAATACTATAAATCCTCCAAGAAGAAAAAATTCATATATTCCTATCCTCATAAGGAGGACCATCTCTTTAAGTCTTGCATTGCTTGTCCTTATAAAATTGAATAGCTTGCAAGATCTATAGTGGGCACTATTACTCCTTAGATCCACCTCATTGTACCTCATACTTTTTTGTCATATGTGACCCATTATATGTGTTGATTTGCACCTATCTCGATGATGATTAGAGCTCAAAGTACCATGATCATATGTGCCACCACGATGCTTCATACTATTGTATAATGATCAGCCAAAAGTGTGACCACTTTGTACTCGTGTATTTTATTGAACCATGCTTAGATGACTTATGTTTAAAGCATTGTATTGTTTAGGTGTTATCTCTAGACCCTTAATGGTTAGTGATGGCCTGCCCTCTTGGTCCCCATTTCAAGATAGTCCTTGCTCTTATAGCTTAGCTAACTACCCCTTGGTGGCATTAAGGTGGCACCATGTTGGTCATTTATGGCCTGGGCAAGTAAGTGAGGGTCTTAGGATGGATCTACTAGGACACATGATTTAGAGTGCCTCTAGACCATTTTGTATCTATGTAAAAGTGTTGTAAATGTTGTCACGCCTATTTGGAGAACACTTATCTTATGCCTAAGCATGGATATTTGTCTTATGTATTTGTCCCACTTTGGCCATGTGTTGTTGGAGATGACACTACACTTATTGATGATCAGAGATTGTTCATGAGGTAGTTCATGCATCCCAATACATTGATCACATTGTCTGAGGTATTTTTGGGCTATTATTGCATGCATGGGTCCCATCTCCATGCCATGTTGGAGATCTTGGAATGCCCTTTTATTTCGTCACTTATGAACTATTTCTCACTTCATATGAGGGTCGACCTCTCACATGTGGATGTCATGTTAGCCGCGGGAGCATCTTTTGACCCGTTTTTTGACTTGGAGGGTCATTGTCCATCATTCTTGGAGATCATTTGATTGAGATATGGACATAATCTTTCCTTGAAGACGTTTTGGGGGGGCTTATGGATATACTTCTATAGGAGTCATCCACTTCTTGGGGGCTAATTTACTCCATCTATGAGGTCATTCCACCTGTGGAGGATAGACATTAGCTTGTTTCTTCCTTGGAGGACTTCTACACCATGATTTGAGGCTTATACTATGCATTTGAAGGGGACATTGAGCTAATTCACCCAAATTGACTTCTCTTTTGTGGGACAACCTCCTCTCTTGAAGGGTTTATTGTACATGTGGCACATTTTACCTATGTTTTGACTTAGTTTCCTTCAGTATGTGGATGACAAGTCACTTTTTTAGGTCTCCTAGGATAAATCTAAGGAGATAGGCAAACAATAAAGAATGAGAAGGATGTAGAAGTATCGTATTTAAATAAAGAGTCTCCTCTCATTCCAAATCATTGTTGTTGTTGGATATTTCATTTGAGAATACAAATTAGTTGAAGGTCTACCTATTGGAGGTTTTGGTGTCAATTCTTGGCACTCTATCTTTCTTGGTGCATCAAAGATTTGTTGTGATAGTTCAAGACTTCTACAAGTTTGCAAGATCAATCCATTTGATCGCACAGATTGTAGCTTGGGAAAATCCCAACCCAAGCCACAAAGGTGAGACAAGTACAAGAGTACCTACCCACTGTCACCTCAGATAGACACTCCCCTTGCTATAGTGATGATGAAATCACCACAAGGGGGGAATCTCGATGATCCTAGGGGGATTGAGATGGAAAGTGAAATTATGATAAATGAGCACCCCTATAGTTTAAGTTTGGAGATGAAGAAAGGCTTGAAGATGAGTCTTGTAAGAAGGTGAATGGTTGAAAGTGTTAGATACCTGCAAAACAATGTTATCCCTACCTGGAACAAGACAAAAGATGATAAACCAAGCCTTTAATCAAGGGGAATCAAACAAGAATTATTGTTGTCCCAAATTTTGGTAGTATATAAATATATAGATCAGTGAAGAATAATGTTAATAGCTGCAAATCTAACCATCCAAAATCTAATACAAGATATCATAAATAAAGCTAGCAATGACTAGTCAAACTTCCAATGATTAAAGCAAGACTTTAGTGGTGATTAGGGGGTTGTTGTGTGATGTTATCAGAAATTTTTTATAACAGCCTAATGGCTATAGCAGAAAATTCTAGCCACCAAAATCAACAAACAATCCACCCAAAAGATAGCCAATAACAAGTAGTTTAATGATGGCAGCTTGCAAGTGAATTTTAGTGGTAGAATAGTGAGCAATAGATGAAGAAAAGATTACTTTTCAGCATCCCTAATGGTTGTAGCATTAATTTGTAACAGAAAAGAGAATTACTAGGCCAATCAAGACGCCCCTTGGGCACAAGAAATCTTATGAGCATGTAGAATCAAATCCAACTTAGGCAATTGTAATATCTCAATATTTCATGTATACCAATGCAACAATATTATATCTCCCATGCAAGTAGATTAGTTCCTTATAAATTGGGTTAATGGAGTCTCTTATGTAAGAGCTATGGTTTGTTACTTCTTTAGGAGTGTAAGCCCATTTACTCCCTAGAACAAACAAAACCTAGCAAGGTAAATCTACAAGGGTGTAAGCCCTTTTACTCATTATTGCAACCTTTTCAAAGTAGATTATTCAATGATAACAAAGTATATCTTGATGGAGGGTGTATGCCCTTATACTTCTCCAAAGGTTTAGACAAATTTATCTTGAAACAAGAAAATAACAACACAATAAATGCATAAATTCCTTACCAATTCCAAGAAAAAACATGAAGAAATCCTGCCTTGTCAAGAATATTCCACCAACATACCAAGAATAAAGAATCCAAGAGATAGCGCATATCTTTTCTTCACCAAGAAACAATAAATATCATCCACAATGCACCAAGAGAGAGAGATAAAGCAAAATTCCCAAATAGGGTGAAAATTTCAGCCAATGTTATGTAATTCTCAAGTGAGAGTTATGTTCAAATGAAATAAAAGTGACCTTTATTTATACAAGATCACTAAAAACCAATTTGTCCACTTTTCCAAAATTCAACATCAAATTAGAGAGGTTGACCCTCCCTATTTTTCCTTTACAACTTAAAATTACAAATACATAAAGTAATTTCCTCTTTTAGGGGTGATGCCATGCCCTAAAGGGTGGTGTTAGGCCTCCTAGAGAGACGTTGAGCCCTTTGGTGAAGATTGTTGGGCCTACAAAGGCCATGTGCCATACCACCAAGTGCTCTACTGCATGTTAAGTGTCTCTCTCTCCATTAAACCAGGTCATGTCACCATCAACCATGAGAACCCCATCAAAAACCCTAGCTTCCATGTGATATCTGGGGCATAGAAGATGATGTTTTAGGCCTTCCAAGGCCAATGTTGAGGTGAAAGGGGATAGTATGTAATCATATCATGGTTTCCAAGTGCCTCCAAAGGAATTTTTCATCCTCCCAAGTGTCAAATGGGAGGGGCACATCATCCAACTTTTGGGCTTCATGCCCCTATGAAGGTCCAAGTAACCTTGTGCCTTCGCGAAAAGACTTTCACCTGGAAAGGCCCTACAAAGACAAACAAATTCTCCCTACAAGGGTCCACAAGTCACAAGTATCATGACAAGTAATCCATATATAATAAAAAAAAACACCCAAACATGTGCATCAAATGTCCCCTTTTCAAAATAAACAAATGCTCAAAGACTGTATACAACTTGCCAAATTTAAGTATGTGAGGTGTTAGCGTCGAAAGTCACTCCTGGATTGCTTGCAGGAGCAGAGCCCGACACCCATCAGTTTAATGTCACGAATTGTTTATAAAGGGGTGATCGAATGGAGATAAAGACTTGAGTAGATATTACTCTAACTCAGGGACTGGGTCTGGTACGTAAGCAACAAAGGAGGTCTCGACCTAACTTCAGCCAGTGGGTTGATCATAAGATGAACAGGTGGAAGACTTAGTAAGAAAGGTGAACAAACAACTTTGGGTGACAAGCTTTCGGTAGTTTGCAGAAGAAAGACTCTGAATGCAAGATCCGCTTGGTTCAGGGTCTCAAGGAACTGAAAGGGGACTTGACTGGATCATCCAATTCCAAGTCACTCAGCGCTGGGAAAATCACAAGAACTGATTAGAGACAGCGCAACTATTACAGCGATCCATTACAACATCATCCTATAATAGCTACAGCTCGACTGGATCCTCCAATTCCAAGCTGCTCTAACACAGTGTAAACAAAGACATGAAAGAAACTGGCATTCATAAGGCGAGAAGTCTCAAAAGTTCATACATAACCAGAGCGACAATGCTTCATTAAAACTTTACAACTGGGAGCTCTGCTCAACCATCGATCCTTTGAAAAATATCAAAACTAAGTATATATACTCCTAAAACATTTTCCCAACAGAGGCATCTTAGACTTTCAGGATGGGGCGTCTCTTCAATCAAATCTGGCCTGCACTCCTCTGTCATACGCCACCTTAACTCTGCATGGCTCATGCTAAGGGGTAGTTGATTCCTTAAATGTCGAATTAGCATGCGCAGACTTCCCTAGTGAGTTGAGGACATCGACATGCCTTCTGTGGGAAAACCAGTACAGAGGACCATCTTGGGCAGGCTTCCTACCGGGACATCCATACCTTGCAATTAATGAGTGAGGCGAGGTTTCAACCACCCTATCTCTTCTTCATTCACTCTGAGCAGGTATCAAGATGGAGATCAAGTTGAACTGGCACCTGGAGAACACAGTGATCCCTTCTGCAGCTAAACCCGGTGCTTCGGCCTTTTGCACAACTCTTTTTATCACCCCCAAGTGACCACGGGCTGTGACCTTGTGCCTATCTTCAAAGGTGCTTTCGGCGCCTCGCGTCTCGCGGCTGGGAGGAGCTAGTTCTTCTTCTTTAAAGTTGTGAGAGGCAAGGAGCCCCAATCATGCACCACGTGTCCCTCAGAGATCTGACGGTTCTTACTTCTCCCGGCGATGCCATGGGCCCGGGCCCGAGATCCTCTCGGCACCTCATGCATCGGAAAATAATAGAGTTTCTCTTTGCGTGTTGGAGTCACGATGGGAGAAGTGTCGAAATGGCTCTACTCGCTGCCAGGTGTCCCCTTTGGATGGACGGCTGAGATCTTCTCGGCAAGACTGTGGGCCCGGGTCCGAGATTCTCTCGGCACCTCGCGTCTTGCGACTGGGAGGAGCTAGTTCTTCTTCTTTAAAGTTGCGAGAGGTGAGGATCCCCAATCGCGCACCACGTGTCCCTCAGATATATGACGGTTCTTACTTCTCCCGGCGATGTTGTGGGCCCCGGGCCTGAGATTCTCTCGTGACCTTGAGTCTCGCGACTTTTAACACCAAAAACTTGGGTGTTCACCCTGCGAACTCCCGAGTTCGCGAGATCACTGATCTCTGCCACCTTTCCCCCTCAGATGGACGGCTCATGTCCTCTCGCCACTTCGCGAGTTCTCCATGGAGACTTCTGTCCGTTCTCCTCTTTAAAAACTTCTGCGCTACTTGGTGTGACTCGAATGACTGCAATTAACCACCGATCATCGATCTGCTTCACGAAATAGACCTTGGATGTTGTCGACGACATTTTTCCCGCTCGCTTGACCTGCTATCTGGAAAAACAGGGATTCTCCAGTGCTGCGCTTGATCATTTCGTGCAACCTGCAGACCCGAATGCTCTCGAGCCCTTAACAAGAATTATCTCTAACATTAGGCTCCATGGGGGATAGAGTCGTCCCTGTGATGCTCTAAGAACTCTTTCTGCAGCTTCAGTGCCTTGATATTGGGCTATGGAGTCACTTATTAGGCCGAAAACATGCAAAAAGAAACCAAACAAAAACTGAAAGACAATATTTACAAACAGAGGAGCCGTCTAAGGCTCAAATAAAACATTTTTTCAGAAAATGCCCATTTACTGGGCTATTGAAAACCTCTTCACCCTCGAGATCCTGCAACCCATAGGTGTTGTTGGAGAAAATCTTAGAGATTTTAAAGGGGTCGATCCAGAGGGCATCGAACTTGTTGTGCTTGCCTTTATCCTGTCTAGGTGCGTCCCACTTGAATACCAAGTCCTCGATCTCGAACTCCTTTTTCCTGACCTTCCTGTCAAAAGCCTGCTTGATCTTCTGCTGATGACAGTAAGCTGCGTCCCTTACTTGTTCTTTGCTCTGTTGCACTTCCACTATCTGATGAATTCTTCTGATCATATGATCTGGTTCTCCCTCATAGTCTTGAAAGAACTTCACCACAGGTAAGGCGAGTTGGGTAGGGAAAACCGCCTGTGCTCCATAGACTAGATAAAACGACGAGGTGCCCAGAGACTTCTTCGTCGTGACACAATCGACCCACAGAGAAAATTTCAACTTTGAATCCCAGGCTCTTTTGTTATCCTCTAATAATCTTTTGATGATCTTTATCAGGCTTTTGTTAGAGGATTCCGCTAAACCATTTCCCTGGGGATAGTAGGGGGTGGAGTGAACTAGCGAGATCTGGAACTGCTCAGAGAACTTAATTAAAGGTTCAGATTTGAAAGAAGCAGCATTATCAGTGATGATTCTGATGGGACAGCCAAATCGGGCTATGATATCCTCTAGGAAGTTGATAATTACTTTGTGTGATGTGCTTCTGGTGGGGACAACTTCTATCCACTTGGTGAAATAATATGTTGCAGTCAGGATCCATCTGTGCTAACCACTTGAAGGAGGATGAATTTTTCCGATGAAGTCCAACCCCCACTGCTGAAAAGGTGTCGAAGCTACTATGGGTTTCAATGGCAGCGATTTGAGCTGTTGCTTTCCTGAGAACTTTTGACATTTGGTGCAGGCTCTAATCTCTCTGCAAACATCGGGGAACAAAGAGGGCCAATAATACCCATCTCGGAGTATCTTGTGGGCTGTGGTCTTCCAGAAATGATGACCTCCACAAAGGCCGCTATGAAAATCAAACATAACCTTCTGGGCCTCCTGTGGGTCCAGGCATCTCAGAAATACCCCTAGAGGGTCTTTCCCGTACAAGGTTTGGTCAATGAGGCAATACCTGACCGCCTTGAGCTTTAGATCCCTTGCTTTGCTTTTTCCCATTCCATCGGGGGGCCTCAATTCTTGCAGAAAATACAAGATATCGTCATACCAGGGGCATGCTGCTAATGATAAGGCATTCTGGAAATGCTCGTTGGACGACTCAACTTGCTCGTCGATGAAGTTAATCCCCAAGGCCTTGCAATTGGATTCAGCCAGCAGCTTGGCTAAACCTTGCCCTTTTATCAACTTGGTGGGCTTAATCTCCAAATCGAATTCTAGGATCTTGGCGATCCATTTACCTCTCCTCCCATCTATGTCAGGCTGTATCAGAATGTCCTTCACAGAGGACGAAGGAACGTATGCAGTGATCCTCGAGTGCAAGACATAGACTCTGAAAGATTTGAGAGCTTTCACCAATGCATAAGCCTATTTTTCCATGATCTCGTATCGGACTTCTGCATCTCGCAATGCCTTGCTGAAGAAGGCAATGGGTTGCTCTCGTCCTTCCTCATTTCTCTGCAACAAGACCGCTGCTACTGTATCATAGGAAGCAAAAGAAAAAATCAGGAAATCTTTGGAATAATCAGGACTGATCAGCACAGGCACCTCAGTCAATGCCTTCTTTATTTGAATAAAAGATTCCTTGGGTTCAGCAGTCCACTTTACTTCATTTCCCTTCCTGAGAATGGATGTGATATGTTTCACCAATTCAGCAAAATTTGAGACGAATCTCCTCAGAAAATTTATCTTTCCCAAAAAGGCCTGAACTTCCTTCTTAGATCTGGGAAATGATAGGGTCTGAATCGCCTCTACCCTGCTAGGATCAACTCTCACCCCCTCTGCTGATACTATATGGCCTAACAGCTTCCCCTCCTTCATAGCAAACAAGGATTTCTTGGGGTTTAAGGATAATCCATACCTCCGACACTTCAGGAAAACCTTTTTTAAGTGGCAGCAGTGTTCCTTGTCTGTCCTGGAGAAGACCATGATGTCATCTAAATAGATCAATACAAACTGATCTTTCTCCCCAATGAAGGCTATATCCATAGCTCGCTGAAATGTTTCCCCTGCATTCATCAATCCGAAAGGCATTTTGGCATACATGAATGTGCCCCAAGGAGTGGTGAAGGTTGTCTTCTCTCTGTCCTCAGGCATGACTGATATCCGATTGTAGCCAGAGAAGCCATCAATCATGGATATTCTATATGCACCAGTGACCTTCTGCAATATGTGCTCCATGTTGGGCAAGGAATAATTGTATTTCCTTGAGCTCCTGTTCAGGTTCTTGAAATCAACACAGATTCTGATTTCCCCACTTTTCTTCCTTACCGGGACCAAATTGGCTACCCAATCGGAATATCTCAAGGGGACAATGATTTGGGCATCTAGCAACTTCTTCACTTCTTTCTCCATGACAGGCAGCAACATGGGATTTATCGGTCTCAACTTCTTCTTGAACGGCTTAGCCTCTTCCTTCAGCGGGATCTTGTGTTCAATGACTGATGTGTCATACATCTTGAGGTCTTCGTAGGTCCATGCAAACACATCAGCAAACTCTCTCAACAATTCGGTATATTCAACTCTCTGCTTCTTCGTCAAACTCCTTGACAGCTTGACAAACTTAGGATCTTATGGTGTGCCAATGTTGCACTCGGTTGTGTCAGCATCATCACCCGAAACTCTTCCCTTTATTTCCACATCATTCCCATCGAACATTATTTCTAATGGGACTAGTCCCCTTGGAATGTGATTGCTAGGTAGCTGAATAATGTCATGCTTTCCTATTTTACTCAGCAACTTACCCCCTTCAAGCGTTTCTTCAGAGACAGAATCTTGGTCAATATGCATCTCTGAAAATTCTTCGATAGCCTCCAGGAACCTTTTGATCTCGAGATCGTCCTCAAACACCTTCCAATGTTGGACGTTGTCAGGTATGGAGGGCCTGTATTTTACTTATACATCATATCTCAGCTTGGGAGGCAAGGGTACTTTGAAATTGCTTGCCGATGTAGCCAAGGAATCAGCCACTATGTTCTCCTCTCTTGGGATGAAAGAAATGTTAAACGCTAAGAAGATACTGTAAATTAGGTCCCATACCTCATTTATGTAACTCCTGAGTCGAGGGTGCTTGGCTTGATAAGCGTTTCTGATCTGCTGGACTACCAACTCTGCATCTCCGAAAAATGCCACCTCCTGAATTCCCATTTCCCTTGCAGCTCTTAATCCTAGGATAAGAGCTTCATACTCTACCACATTATTGGTGGTTTCGAATTCCAGCTTATATGACAGGGATATGGTTTCTTGAGAAGGGGACACAAAAATCACCCCAGCACCAGCGCCTTCTTGGGAACAGGCTCCATCAAAAAACGTTTTCCAGATTGGAGTGATGGAGGGAGGAAATTCATGGGAAGCAGTGGGCTGCTTTTTGAGTGTCAGAGGAGGCTCGGGGGCATGGGTGAGCTGTAGTAAACTGGAGCCTAAACCAGTGTCCAAGGAAAATATGGGATGATTGGTAGGGTTGACTTCATAACTGATTATGTAGGCCAGTTGGGCTTCCCTATATAGTCTTCTATGCTCTCCTCCAAACACTGGAATGGTAGCATATGTGAGGTCCATCTGCAAGGTTCCCCCTAGTATTTTTATCCAAGATATTGACAGTAGCATACTGAAATTGGGGGGGACATCAGCTACCACGATATCCATGACCACACTTTTCATGGGCAGTTGAAACAAGGTTACAACCAGGTCTTTAATAACTCCAAGATACTGAACTCTCATGGAGTCAAAAGAATAGAGGTCATGATAGGCTCGGGTGACTTCTAGTCCTAACTCTTCCATGACAGTTTTGGGCATGAGGTTGTGAGAAGCCCCTGAATCCATCAAGAAGTTATGCAGCACTTTATCATGTATGTTCAGGGATGTGTAGAAGGGAGGGGATGAATCATCTCTATCTTCTACCATGGGACCTAGGACAATTGCTAGCTTTTCGTCTTGGAGGTTTATGGAGTCAGTGGGAAGGCATGAGGCTTTAGACTGTAAAATCTCAGAGAAGCATTTTTTAAATTCTCCATGTTTAATTAGCTCAGTGAGGGGCACAGGGATTCTGATCTTTTGAATCTCATGCTCTAAATTAAAAGAAGATGTAAGCTTTGGAATCTCTCTTATTTCAGGGGCATGATTGTGGACAATAGGAGAGAGGGGTTGAGCCTTCTTACCTTTGTTACCATCTGCTACCTCGTTAGCAGTCTTCTCTGTTCTAGTGGACTGCTCAGGAATATCAGGTGTTGCTGTCTTTTTGTCAGACCTCGGGTTATACCTGCCTCGGCCGCCACTAGTCTTGTCTCCTTTGCTCAGCTCATTTAGTTGATTGTCCATGAGAGATTCCTCATATGTTGATTGAGTGAGGTGAGGAAAAGGAGGAGTGTCTCCGAAGCAATGGATTTCAAGATCAAGCTCGTTTGTTTCTCTTTCTTCTCCCTCGGCCACAAAATTTTTTTGGAAAGGGGCTTGAATCTTCTAGTCTTCTCTGTCTCTTCCCTTCTCTCTTTGCACATTCGTGGGAGAAAAATTGTTTGGCCTCCTGAAACCCCCTTTGTGTCTGGCATTCTGAGGGCCTTTGTATGCTTTCCTCCCTTCCACTCTCATTCTTTCCATTTCCGCGGACAGAGACTTCACCATCCTGGTTAGTTCGTCTACTTGAGGGTGGGGCATCGATGGGTCAGAAGTCGAGACTTCCGACCTTCCCTTTCTCCTGTCTGCATCAGCCTTGCTCCTCAGTCTGTCAGATGCTAATAAATTAGATTCCACTTCTATTGTCGCATCCTGCATTTGAGCCAAGGAGGTGGCTCTTGTTTCTCTCAGTAACAGGTAGAAATCGGGGCCAAACGCACTAGCATAAGAAATTTTGGCCGAGGCTTTTGAAGGCTTTATCTCGGCAGGGATTTTATTATACATCTTATTGAATCTTTTGGAGAAGTCAGAGACAGACTCTCCATCCATCTTCTTCAAAGAACCGAAATCTGTCATGTAATACATGAAATCCTTCCTATCTCCCCACTGCCTCAGGAAAGCACTATCTAGAGCTTCAATCCCATCAATAGACCCGGGAGCCAATCCTCTAAACCACTTCCTGACTTCACCATCCAGGCTCTGGAAAAAGACTCTCATCCAAACATCTTCATTTTCAATGTTGAGGTTGTCTGCATAACTGTAGAAAGCAGCCAAGTGCTCTTCAGCAGTTATGTCTCCTTCCCTAGTGAACTTGGGCATGTACTTCAAGTAATCTCCAGCAGGGAGAGGATTCATAGGATGGGGTAGAACTAAGGGATCATATCTGGAAGCGACTATGGCGTCCATTCTATTCAGAGGGGGATTAGAACCAGCCATAGGGATATTAGGTAGAGGAGAACTAGGAGGAGAAGAAGTTCGTGAAGGGGCTACTGGGAATGAGTCCCGAAGTGGAGTGGGAAACAAGAGGGGATTTAAGGAGAAGGCTAACGAGATCAGGTCAGCAGGTGCTTCTCTTCATGTAGGAGTGGGAAAATCCTTTGTAGTCACGGGTCTTCGCCAATAAATATCTTCAAAGGAGAGGGGAGTGACAAGGATTTCTCCCTCTAGTCCCAGACCAGGAGGGGAAAACTCAGCAGGGACACTCCCAAAATTCAGGAAACGAGAAACCTCTGAGGGAGGTCTATCAAGAAACTGAGGAGGAGAAAAAGGAGTTCTTACAGAAGGAAATGGTGGATTACCTGTTTCGGCAGTGGAAGCTTCTTCTTCAGGGGCCTTTCCTCTTCTGAGAACCACCTCCGGGTCAGCTTCAGGTGTAGCTAGAGGCAGTTGTGGATGAGACCGCGTGTGTTTGCCTCTGAAATCCACAATTAATTAGTGCAGGTTCTCCCCAGTGGATTCATCACAATGGAGTCGCCAGGTGCACAGTAGCAATCTCAATAGTTCTGATATCTGATGCACCTTCAGAATCAGCTGATCATTGTCATTCCACCCCGGGGGAAATATTCAACTTCGTCCCCGACAACGGCGCCAGAAATGTTAGCGTTGGAAGTCACTCCTGGATTGCTTGCAGGAGCAGAGCCTGACACCCATCAGTTTAATGTCACGAATTGTTTATAAAGGGTTGATCAAATGGAGATAAAGACTCGAGTATATATTACTCTAACTCAGGGACTGGGTCTGGCACGTAAGCAACAAAGGAGGTCTCGACCTAACTTCAGCCAGTGGGTTGATCATAAGATGAACAGGTGGAAGAATTAGTAAGAAAGGTGAACAAACAACTTTGGGCGACAGGCTTTCGGAAGTTTGCAGAAGAAAGACTCTAAATGCAAGATCCGCTTGGTTCAGGGTCTCAAGGAACTGAAAGGGGACTTGACTGGATCCTCCAATTCCAAGTCACTCAGCGCTGGGAAAATCACAAGAACTGATTAGAGACAGCGCAACTATTATAGTGATCCATTACAACATCATCCTATAATAGCTACAGCTCGACTGGATCCTCCAATTCTGAGCTGCTCTAACACAGTGTAAACAAAGACATGAAAGAAACTGGCATTCATAAGGCGAGAAGTCTCAAAAGTTCATACATAACCAGAGCAACAATGCTTCATTAAAACTTTACAACCGGGAGCTCTGCTCAACCATCGATCCTTTGAAAAATATCAAAACTAAGTATATATACTCCTAAAACATTTTCCCAACAGAGGCATCTTAGACTTTCAGGATGGAGCGTCTCTTCAATCAAATCTGGCCTGCACTCCTCTGTCATACGCCACCTTAACTCTACATGGCTCATGCTAAGGGGTAGTTGAGTCCTTAAATGCTGAATTAGCATGTGCAGACTTCCCTGGTGAGTCGAGGACATCAGCATGGCTTCTGTGGGAAAACCAGTACAGAGGACCATCTTGGACAGGCTTCCTACCGGGACATCCATACCTTGCAATTAATGAGTGAGGCGAGTTTTCAACCACCCTCTCTCTTCTTCATTCACTCCGAGCAGGTATCAGGATGGAGATCAAGTTGAACTGGAACCTAGATAACACAGTGATCCCTTCTGCAGCTAAACCCAGCGCTTCAGCCTTTTGTGCAACTCTTTTTATCACCCCCAAGTGACCACGGGCTGTGACCTTGTGCCTATCTTCAAAGGTGCTTTCGGCACCTCGTGTCTCGTGGCTGGGAGGAGCTAGTTCTTCTTCTTTAAAGTTGCGAGAGGCGAGGAGCCCCAATCACGCACCATGTGTCCCTCAGAGATCTGACGGTTCTTACTTCTCCCGGCAATTCCGTGGGCCCGGGCCCGAGATCCTCTCGGCACCTCGCGCATCGAAAAATAACAGAGCTTCTCTTTGCATGTTGGAGTCACGATGGGAGAAGTGCCGAGATGGCTCTACTCTCTACTAGGTGTCCCCTCTGGATGGACGACTGAGATCTTCTCGGCAAGACTGTGGGCCCGGGTTCGAGATTCTCTCGGCACCTCGCGTCTCGCAGTTGGGAGGAGCTAGTTCTTCTTCTTTAAAGTTGCGAGAGGCGAGGATCCCCAATCGCGCACCACGTGTCCCTCAGAGATCTGATGGTTCTTACTTCTCCCGGCGATGTCGTGGGCCCCGGGCCCGAGATTCTCTCGTGACCTTGCGTCTCACGACTTTTAACACCAAAAACTTGGGCGTTCACCCTGCGAACTCTCGAGTTCGTGAGATCACCGATCTCTGCCACCTGTCCTCCTCAGATGGACGACTCTTGTCCTCTCACCACTTCACGATTTATCCGTGGAGACTTCTGTCCATTCTCCTCTTTAAAAAAATTTGTGCTACTTGGTGTGACTCGGCTGACTGCAATTAACCACTGACCGTCGATCTACTTCGTGAAATAGACCTTGGATCCTGTCGACGACATTTTGCTCTCTCGCTTGACCTGCTACCTGGAAAAACAGGGATTCTCCAGTGCTGCGCTTGATCATTTCGTGCAACCTGCAAACCTGAATGCTCTCGAGCCCATAACAAGAATTATCGCTAATAGGAGGGTTGTCAAGGTGACCTATTGGGTAGATCGTTCCCTAAGTCAAGGAGTGTTTCCTAAGAATATTGTCTCTAAGTTATGTAAGGAGTATTGAGGTGGATGGGGGTTTGAGTTCTAGGCATGGGGTTTCTTGACATACAAGGGCTCATATTGCCTCATTTATGGGTGCCTATGTAAAGGGTGTGTTTGCTCTTAAGTTACCAACTATTTAGGTGTTATTTTTCCCATACCCCTTTTTATCCATCTTTCCAATCCCTCCTTTCATTTATTTGTAATTTGTTAGTTCTCTTTAAAATGTTTTCAAGCTTTAGCATTTGCAATTTGGGACCGGGGCGAGCACTGAGTAAGTAGAGCTCAAGTTGGACCAACTTTTGATGGTCCTCATTTGTTGTGTTCACCTTCTTTTCAGCATTAGTTTCTTATTATTTTATAGTAGCTGCAATATACCTTCGGGCCTTTATCCCCTTCTTCCCATGAAATGAGGTACAAGCCCTTCTTGGGTCAATATGCCCGAAAACCCAAAATATGAGGAGACGAAACAAGAAGTATGGAAAGTGATAAGTATGTGTGGGAGTGGTACGATAACCTTTCAAGGTGACCACCTAGTAGCAACCCTTTTCCCGAGGGTGACCACTTACTAGGACAACATGTCAACCACCAAGGTGAAATAAGGCAAAAGGCATAATTTACAAGCAAAAGTTTTCAAAATCAAGAAAGGACCCTTTGCAACATGTTCAAATGTTTTATTTATTAGAATGACACTTACCACAACATTAGACTTGTTATCTCATGGAGCAAGACCTGATGTCCTATGTGAGCCAAGATGGTGTGGTGGACGTTGTTGCAATCGATCAAAAGGTAACATGCGGTAAGATAGGGGCATCTTCCTTCTCATCTGCCTCTTGGTACTCCCTTTTTCAACTTGAGGGCCTCAAGAAATCATCTCCTTAGTTATCCCTAGCATGGGGGGAATAACAAGGGGTAATTCTACCACTTGGAAGGAAGACGTTCTAGGGTTTCATCCCTTCCTTCTTTCTTTATTAGTCTTGGGTAAGTGCTTAATCCATTGCTATGTTTTTCCTCTTGGTTCCTTGGCAAGGTTTTTAAGTATTTATTTCATGGTATAGTCGATCTTTTTGGTGAAGGATTGTCTCCTTTGTGGAGCCCCTTCTTGTAGGGCCTTGGTCTTAATACCTTATCTTGATTAGATAGGAGATTATTCTACCTTGAGGTTCTAATTTCTTACCCTAATCCTTAAGATAAGAAAGACCAATTCTTAAGATGGGAATTCATCTTGACCCCACAAACCCTAGTGGGAAATAAGGCACTTGTCTTCTCCCAACAACCAACCATAAAACCCTAAAATTACAAAATCTTCTATTTTTGTTGTTTAGAAAGAATTTTGATGGTGAAAATCAAAGAAAAATCATAATTTGAATTTATTTTTTAGTATAGTGTAAAGTTCATTGATTATTTCATTTCTTAGACTAGTTTGTTCAAGGGTTTGTGCTTAGTTTATTAGCTCTAACCCTAATAAGGAAAGATGACCTATTGTTTTGTGCTTCAAGATTGTATCTAACATTTTGTGGGTTGATTTAAGTCTTCCTCAAATCTGGAATAAACATAACAGCCATAAAAAATCAGGTTTGGAGAAACCCATACCTAGCCTCTACTTCATTTCTAGAGTTTATTTCAAGTTTATCATACATCTCTAGTGTTGAATTTGATCTTCAAAGCATTTTAATTGTTTATTTTTCACTTGAGGATTATCTTGGTAAATTTATTGTGCTAACCCTAGGGAGTTCACCATTATTTTATCAAGTTCATGCTTAGTTAATTGTTATATATATTTAGAGTTTGATTCTAACACTTGTTGGGCTATTATTTTGTTGTATGTCATTAGCTCTAGTGAGAACATCCAAGACATTTTTCTTTCAATTGGATTATCTCTCTCTTGGATGGTTTTCTCTTCACTTCAAAGATGAACTTTATGTGTTAATTGACCATAAAAACATATTTAGAAGTTGTGGACATCCTTAATCTTGTCCAAGTTCCAACTTACAATTCATTAATTCTCATAGCACACATCTCACTATCAATCTATACTAAATAATTTCACTCTTTGTGCCCTGACGTAGCTTGAAAGTGGTTCATGCTTAATTAGCCTCTTTGAATTTTATTTGTTGAATGATAATTGAAAATTTGAATTTGTTTACATTGCTTATATTTCATATTAGATTTAACACACACACACCCAATAGCTCTTAACCCTCTTTCTCAAGTGGATATATCGGTGTCTTATGCTATTGTTTATAACTTGTTATCTCTCAAGCATTTTATCACTTATTGGAATCTTTGTTCATTTCATTGTTATACATATTGTGGATTCATTAAAGTAAATCATAAGCTTGCATGGTTATAATTTACTTAATAGGTTTACTTTTCATAGATAGGGACTCTCCTTAGCCTCTAGGAATTGGCCTAAAGTGAAGAGGATATTGTACTAAGTGCAATTTCCATCTTGTTGCTCCAAGTTAGCACCTGTGGTCAAACTTCCCACAAGGGTGCTAGTTCAAATGGTAACAGGCACTAAATACCCTTTTGATGATAATGTTGGATCTCCTTGTAATGCACATTTGGCAGTACACTTTGCACTTTGGTCCTCTTCTTCCCACCAAGAATGGATCATTGATTCTGGGGCTACTTGACACATGACCAAACATGATCACCTTCTCTATAATTATAGATAAATACATAGTGGAGAGAGAGTAGTTATTGGCAACAATTTAGCCATACAAGTTGCAAGTTGTAATGATGTCCTCATTGATACAACTAAGTTTGGGGATTTTCTTCTTGTTCTAGGTGTTGGACCAATTCTTATTTGTATTTATTTCAATACACATATAAAAAGGTGGAATTCTAATTGATTTGATGGGTTGTAAATGACATCACTAATGGTTTCAGTATGGTTTCCTTTGGATATTGTGACGAATTTGATAATCTTTGGGGACTATTCCTCCTTTCTCAAAGTAAAAAGGGTTTGTTTCTATGCTAGCCAATGCAATGACACCATAGTGTCATGGAATCAACATCTCTATCCTTGGGCATATGATTTGACTGCATATTGCTAATGACCTTTCATAGATTGAACCACCTGTTGGTGTTTGTGAAGAATGTGTAACTGTGAAACCTCATCAAGAGTCTTTTCCCAAGGGCAAAGTGAGGTGATGTTCTTAGCCTCTTGCACTGGTTCGTAATGATTTTGGTGGGTCTATGGCTACATCTTCTATTGTGGGACCTAAGTATGCATCACCTTCATTGATGATTTTCTCTGCTTTCTTTCGGTATACATCATTAAACCTAAGGATAAGGACTTTGGAATGTCTCAAGAATTAAAATCTCTTCTGTAAAATCAAAACATAAGGAAGATCAAGTGTCTTAGGGTTGATGGTGGTGATAAATATATTAGCAATGATTTCCAAACATTTCTCATATCTCAAGACATTTCTTGGTAGAAAACCAATCATTATACTCCACAAGAAGTTGGAGAGGCAATTGTTTGTGCAACCCATATCTTTAATAGAACACCTACTTGCATTGTCACGGGTATGAATCCTTATGAGAAATGTACTGCAACGAACCTTTTATGTTGCATCGCATAATTTTTGGATCTAGTGCATGGGCCCATGATCCTAATGAAAGAAAAAACACATCAACATCTCCATATTCTTGTTACAATCTAGTAGGCTATAGTGATACTTTTTTATGGATACTGCCTTTATGATCCAACCACTCACAAGGTGGTTGAATATAGAGACATTATTTTGGATGAGGTTCCTACTCATGGTACGATAGGATCTCTCGCATTACTTCTTTTAGAAGACTCTTTAGATGGATCTTAGGATGTTTCCATGGATCACACTTCTTCTCATCACCATGTAGGTCATCTTCTAGATTATTCCTCTCATGTTTTAATGGACCCTTCTCCTTCACAGTATGATATTGGTTCTCTCTATGATTCTATTAGTACTCTCTCAAGTACACCTTCCAAAAGGAGAACTCCTATGGCTAATGTGGACCTTATTGATGACCCTTCCATTCTTCCTATTATATGTGTTTCTTCACTTATTTAGGGTACTCTTGTTGGTAACTCATCTAGTTATCATGTTGTAGGGGACGATACTCTTATCAATGTCTCACCCACTCATGTTGTAAATGATTTATCACCTATTTAAGATGCTCCTAAAATTAGACTCTATTACATAGTGACGATGGTAACATCTTGCATGATTCCCTTGCACCAGTTATTCTTCCTTCGAATAGGTCCAAGGCCTATACCTAAGTGGTTTATCTCCACTCTTGTTGGTGCCAAAAAGTTTCTCGTTGGTCCATTTTCACCCTATCAAGAGGAATCTCCTTCACCTCAAGTATTTATTGTGTAGATTATGCATTGTTTTCGTGACGACTTTAACACAATTGAGTTCCTTTCTGATCCAATTGAGCACTATCAAGAGGAGTCTTCACCACCATGAGCCATTACTTAAGTTTTCGATGTCTCTATCGAGTTTCAACATCTCCTACATAAATCACTCTAGATCTCAACTTGGTCTATGATAATATTGATGGCTTTCAGAATGAGTGACATGGATTTAAAAGCAGGTGATATGGCCCTTTTCTCAATGTTAAGAGGGGAAGTAAATCTTGTGTTGCAATGACTTCTCTCTATACCCCATGTTCAAATCAAGGGGGTGTTGGAATTATTTATGTAATTTGTACATGCGGCCAACCCATTCATATGTATCATTATTCATTTGTAATTATGGACACAAACATATTTTAGTTCATTTATTATATACTAGTATTATGGTTAAGACCAACATAATCAAACTTGATATGTAGGGTCAATTTTCTTTTGGGGTGTGTGTCCTTGTTTTCTGGGCCCATAACTCTTTCTTGAAGGGATGCATCCCCCTCTTGCAGGGACACCTCACTTGAGTTGTGTATAAATATAAAACTCAAGCTCTCATCTATATCATTTCATCTTGTTTTATTCTTGATCTGAAACATGAAAATCCTAAGGGCACTTATTTTTTCATTTTGTCTTGTGATTGACATATTTTCTCTTAGATGCACTTGTGTATTTATATTTTCAACACTTGTGTTTGGATTTTACACTCTCTCTAGCAGGATAGAGATATCTCTCTTTAGTACACTTATGAGGAGGCTATTTCAAAATTTGGGTGAGATTTGGTTCCATCAATTATTTTGGACCCTTGTCAATCTCAATAGTTTCCACCTTATGAAATCCATAATAAGCAAATGGATTGTCCTCATCATGAAAATATTACGAAGAATAAGTTTGGTTATAAAATTTGCATGGTTAATAACACTTGGTATGACATCATCACCATCCTATTCTATCCACTCATGTCACCCTCCCACCTTGGTGTGAGTCGTGGCATGCACTTAAAGTAGGGTTCATTCCTCTCGAATTGTGTTGGACAAGATTGTTCATACATATGCTACATTGAATCTTTAGTCCCGTGAATGAAGTGATTAGGTTGTTTTTGTTTCCCCTCATTATCCTTAGAGGAGAATCATCCATGCCATTATTTTTTTGTTCATTATTTTTATGGATTCATGGAGCTTGACCCCCAACATCAAATGACAATCATTTTTAGGAAGCATTGGAACCTATAATGGAAATCCTATCTCTCCAGGACACCTATGTATCCAGAATTTGTCAGTCTATACTTGTCATATGAATCAAGTGCACCCAGACCAATGTTATGACGACAATTTCTTGGAATATTTTTCCTCTCTATAATTATGGACAAATGAAGTGTGAGATGAATTCATCCAATCTAGACACAAACAAACTGAGGCATTGGGATTTCATGTAAACTATTTGGAATGAGGTTGCAGAGATCCGAGCTGCCATCATCCCCCAATCATTTAGTGATGAATTTTCCCAAGCATCAGTACCTCAATATGTGCATAAATTCGAAGATGTCCCTCCATCAAAGGATGAATATCACCCCCATTGGTAGATGCACTTCAAAATTGTCAAAATCGCAAGGATTTTATAAGAATATGTACCAACATATTAATATGTAGCTCGATAAGAAATTTTAGTAGCTCAAATATATTACTAAATTGTATATGTAAAGGGAATATATCTCTCGTTTATGTTATTTTTCTCTCATTTTATACTTGTGCATTGTACTTTCACTATATAGTTTGACTACAATCCCTATTTTTTTGTTGATATATAGTAACCATTGTTTATATATTCTTTTTGTGAAATACATATATCGAGGAAACTCGTTGGACACTTCCCCTTATTCTGAGGATGGTACCTAAGGTAAACTTGATTGTGCAAAATCTCAAGAATTTTTTAACAAAATGATCAAAGAGCTCAACATGTGACTTGCATGAATTGAACATGGCTGGAGAATGTAGAGAAACTAAACCAAACAGGAGAGAGAAGATAGAATTATAACAGAAAGTAAACAATAGCAAACACACATGGTACACATAGATTTACCCTAGAAACCCTTAACCAAGAAAACCAACAATGCTTAAGCGACTCTCGCTCCTTGTTGTCTTATTCATTTGGTGAATAAAGAGTTATGTGACTAACCTTGCTCCACACGTAAGATCAATTCATCATCCTACTCTTTTTCTTTACCACAAGAACAACCCTATATCCATTTTGGCTCCATCTTCATGACTAATGTGATCTTACAAGGCACAGTTACAACATTCTCTCTTAACCAAGAGATCACAAAAACTTCTACAGTATTACATAATGAACTTTTATAGGCATCTACAACGTGTAAAACCCTAGAGCATGGCACCCAAAATGGTTACATATCCATGAAGATAATTTGTTGTGATCCTGTGAATCTTCGGATTCTATTACAAGTTTCAACCACCAGTCAAATATGAGTCGGATACCGATCGACTATCCAGTCGATCTCCAAGCATTTGAATTGCCGACCTCCAATCAGATAACAATCGGCTTGTCTTGTCAACCATCAACTTGACTTAACTGTCTAGTTGATTCATTCTCCAGTTGATCATCCTCGACTAGCCAGACAATTAGACTGAGTTTCCACTGCAAAGAATATAACATTCCCAACATTCTCCCACTTGTTGTCTTCTTTACATAAATAAGAGAAACGGAACTCGTGTTAACTGACCCATGGAAGCAATGCCCATTTCCTCTCTACACCAAGAGAACTTTTCATCACTCATAGACTTGGTCAAAGAGTCTACAATGTTTTTCAAAGTGTCTACCTTCTCAAGCAACACCTTCTTGTTTTCCACCATGTCTCTCATGAAATGGTATTGTACATCAATATGTTTCGTCCTGGAATGGTAAGATGGGTTCTTTTCCAAGAAAATTACACTCTGACTGTCACAATTTATCCTCATGGTTTGATGTTCAAACCCAATCCTTGAACACAGTTTATGCATCCAAACTGATTCCTTTCTTGCATGAGTGGTTTCCATGTATTCACATTATGTTCTCGACAAGGCTACAACCACTTGTCTCTTACTCATCCAACTGATTTCTCCAGTGAAAAATCTGAACACATATCCATTGGTCGACCTCCTTCAATCAATATCACCAGCCCAGTTAGCATCGACAAATCCATGTACATACACTTCCCTGTCAGTTTCAAGTTTTCCTTGGTAACCTATTGCATAGTATGTTGTGCCACACAAGTTCCTAAGCACTCTCTTGATAGCAGTCCAATGCTCTTTCTTAGGATTCAACATGTACCTGCTCAATATTCCCACTACATGGGAAATATATGGTCAAGTGCAGACCATTGCATACATCATACTACCAATAGCACTAGAATAGGGAACACATGCCATGTCCTCTATTTCTTCATGTTTCTTTGGACATTGTTCAGCAGTTATTTTTACCCATACAGGAATAGGTATCTTGACCAGTTTGCATTCCTTCATGTTGAAACATTTTAATATTGTTGCAACGTACTTCCTTTGGTTTAACCAAAGTTTTATAACCACTTGATCTCTCTTAATATTTATTTCTAGAATGAATTTCACAGCACCGAGATCCTTTATGTCGAACTTGGAGGATAGTTGCATCTTCAACTCCTTTATAGCATCCATGTTGTTTCCAACTAGCAACATGTCATCGACATACAACGGTACATAAATGAAATGACCACCTTATTTCTTGGAATACACAGAGTGATCAGCCTTGCTTCTCACAAATCTCGAACTAAGGATGTATGTGTCAAAATTTTGGTACCACATCCTTGGTGATTCCTTTAGACCATAAAGGGATCACTTTAGCTTGCACACCAGCTCTTTCTTTCCCTTTACTGTAAATCCTTCAGGTTGTTTCATGTAGATTTCTTCTTCCAGGTCCCCATGTAGGAATGTTTTCTTCACATCCATTTGATCTATCTCAAGATCAAATGTTATAGCCAAATACATTAATACTCTAATGGAAGTTATTTTTGCAACAAGAGAGAAATTTTTACCAAAGTCGACCCCCTCGACTTGGGAATACCCTTTCTTTACCAGTCAAGCTTTGAACTTCTCGACTTGACCTGTTGTGTTCAATTTTTTCTTAAACACCCACTTGCTACCGACAAGTTTGCTTACATTAGGTAGCTTGAACAAATCCCATGTATCATTCTTATGCAAAGATTCCATTTCCTAAACCATGGCCTCCTTGTAGAGTTTACCCTTTTTCCAGTCAACTACCTCCCTGATTGATCTGGGTTCATCAT
>ML811709.1:147221-168853 GCA_009831015.1 Picea engelmannii | reverse complement strand
GAATAGTAACGCATCAATCATCTGTCAATCACATCATAATCAGATATATAAGGTCCAACATCAAAAAGGGTCCAGATCACTTGCGAGCAAGTGTCCTCAAAGAATAAGTGGTCTCAGTGCGCCAGAGCGGGATGTTACAATTAAATCCCAAGTTGAATTTAGAAATAGATTTGCATTTATGGAAAATATGAATTCAAAAATTTATTTCCATTTATGGAAAATCTGAATTTAGAAATTTGGATTATGTAATTATTATTTTATGACTGTTGGGAAAATATTTGACTTTCCCAACTATCCTCTTTATTTGGACACATGTATGAGACACTTTTTTTAATAAATTAAATGTTGGAAGACAAATGGAACAACAAGGTTAAAAATAGCTGACCATGACTCCATGAGTGGCGAACAGGTTTGAGTTAACTCAAAGATGATTTTTACAAGTGGAAGAAGTTGAATTTTGCCACTAGAAACCCCTAAAAACTAGGGATTTGTAAAGCTGTCAATTTCCCAAGGAGGGAAAGGAATGGAAAGATGTAGGAACAAGAATAAATACAACATATGTGGGAGGCAAGTCGTTGGTTGGTATGTTGGAGAATGAATAATGGTTTTTCTTGTTATGAGCACATATGGTGTGAGGAAAATCTATTTCTAATTTGTTGAATGTGACAGTATCTAAGGAGTACTCAATTCGCCCTTATGGAGTCACGGTTAGGTTAGCGAGTGATCAGGAAAAGTAATCGTGGATGTTTTTATCTACAGTTGGGTGGAACGTGGTTGTTCCATTTGTTTCCCAACATCATTATTTCAGATATGTGTCTCACCTATGTAATATATTTTTTATGTTATATTATGGATATTATTTGGTGGTTAAATTGTTTTACATTTTATACATATAAGTAAATCGGTTTAAATTGGATTGTATAGACATGTTAGATTGTGGTTTACTACTGTGTAAGAGCACACGTAGTGGTTTTTTAGCTGAAGCATAATGTTTAATATATATATATATATATATATATATATATATATATATATATATATACACGTGCTTATATCTATATATATAGAAAAATAGGAAAAATGTGTAAATATGCATTTTGGGCCATTAAGAATCTATATTCTTAATTGTTGTACATTACTGTGAAAAATCAAATACTTCAGAAAGAAAAGTGTAGATAGGATGCATTGTATACTACTATTATGTTGATAATAAAGAATAAAAGTCCTAAATATATTTTGTAATCTATTATTCAAGGAAGATATATGATACAACGAATTGTAGAATCTATGACAAATTTTAATTTATTACAATCAATAGGTCGTTGACCAAAAGGCTACAGTTTGAGTTCCTTAGACACAATAACTCCATAGCTAATCTAAATAGAGACTTTAAAAGTACTACGTGAATTGTCTACAAGTGCGCATGGACTGGCGAAGTAAATATGGAACTTGAATACCTTTTGTGGACGATTAATCTTCTTCACCAAGTGCATTTTTTTTCTTTCAACCTGCAAAGGAGTAATGCAGTTTTATTAGTATATTACTATGGTACAAAAAAATTATAGGATAATATAAATGACCGAGTCAATGCATACTTACCTAAAATCATGATTGATTTCCATAGGGTCAGTGTTACTTTTCAAACTAGTCGCTCCACAAACCAGGAGGGTGAGTGGGTGTGTAATCCACGTGATGGGTTCCCTCTCAAGAAAAAGGGACCCATCATGAGATTATTTATATGCAAAATTTCTTCTCGTGAAAGCAATAAAACATAAGTAAAACTTCTAAGTACAATATCCTTGATATCCCATAGCTTATAAGATATAGAGAGAAAAAGGGATACCGACATAAATCAAGAATACAATTATAATTAAAAACAAGTATTGCTTTGAAGAAGAGTTACCTAAGGGCCAAAGAATTCTGTGAGAACCAACACTTTAAACTGAGCTACCTTTATGCACAGACAAGAATAATACTTACAGTAAAGGAAAAATTAAGTATGGAGTAAGGACAAAGATTTACCATTTGCGATTTGGAATTCTTTATACAAGTTATATATATAAAGAAGTTTAAATTGTGAAATACCATAGCGTTTCTTGGGAGGTGATGCAAGTGTGTGAAGATTTCAGTAAGGACCTAAGTCTTTATTAAAAAATGAAGAAAATTACTAGCTTAATCTATACTATCCATCTCAAGAATCTATACTATTCGTCGCTCTTGCAATGAAGGGTTGATAGTTTTCCGCAACGTTTCTTCGCTATTGTGACAACATATATTTATTTTAAAATAATAATAATAATAAGTGTGTGAAAGTTTCAGTAAGGGCCTAATTCTTTATTAAAAAATGAAGAAAATTAGTAGCTTAATCAAACAAGAAAATCCTATATGTTTTAAATAGAGTTGTCAAAGGCACACATGATGCTCAAACTTGTGCAAGAATTGAACCATAATCTTCAAGCTAGTATTGAAGAGAATTGGTCATGGGTGTTTGATGGAGATAGAGCACATAATTTTTATCGGAATATATATTCGTTAACTAGAGACTTTATATATAGAGGTTTTGCTATCAATTTCAACAATTAAGCAATTTTAATCTTGCTCTATAAAATTATAGAGTGAAATTATAAAATTACAAATAGGGTTAAATAAGGGAAGTGTGTAGCAAATATCTAAGTGTGTGAAGTTCTACGAGAACAGATGAAGTTAAGAATGCAAGTAATTTTTATTTGGCCACTACTTTGATATATGGTTTACTCATTAGGCCTTAATATCATTGTTTATTTTTTTCCTTACACATCAACCTCCCAAAAACAAAGGTTATGGATTATAACAACTCTCTATAGACTTGCATATCCTAGAAATCACCTTGGAAAATGAAACGAGTGTAACTGAAGGTGCGGTATTGTATGGGTATTTTACCATAAAGAACACACTTTTTCATAGAAAAAGAAACATTCCATAGAGAACACACATTCTATATAAACAGAAAAAAAGGTCCACAGAAAAACACATTGGCATAGATAGATAAACATTTCGACAGAGAACACTTGTTATACATAGACATAGAAATATTTCCACAGAGAAATGTATTTGCATAGACAGAGAATTACTTCCATAGAGAAACACATTGCATAGACAGAGAAATATTTCCACAAAGAAGACACGTCTGCATAAACAAGAGAAATGTTTCCACAAAGAAACATGTTTTCATAGACAAATATATATGTCCACAGAAGAACATATTTTCATGGATAGATAAACATTTCCACAAAGAACACACGTTTTGCATAGACAGGAAAATATTTCCATAGAGAAACATATTTTCATAGACAAAGAATTATTTCCCTAGAGAAACACATTGCATACAAAATGGAATATTTCCACAAAGTACACATGTTTTCATAGAGAGAGAAGTATTTCCATAGAGAAATGCATTTATATAGGTAGACAAATATCTCCACAGAGAACACACATTTGCATAGATAGAGAATTATTCCTACAGGGAAACACATTTTCATAAACAGAGAAATATTTCCACAGAGAACATACGTTTGAATAGAAAGAGTAATATTTCCATAGAGAACATGTGTTTTCTTGGAAAAAGATAACAAGGTACTTACCACACTGATAGATCATCTTGACACTAGGTTCGAATGCCATGAAATAGATGAATATGAAAACCGGTCACATACGTTGCAAATAACAAAGTGTTTTACAAAATGAAGAGGGAACTACGAAGAAACATTGATACCTCGAGCCCCTTGATAGAGGAGAAATAATGATTGTACATCCAACGCCTCTGCCATGTGAACCAACGGAAGTGGTGAGCCAACATTGGGAGTTTCCCTATCGTGACAGTTCTGAAGGGTACTAGACAACCCCATCATCGATAATGGGTTAGCTAGAGCATAAATGAAAACAAGCTAGAATAACATGGGTTCAGTTCTGACCTATCGTCCACCTCACCTTCATATTCAAATCAATTAAATTTTGAATGTTAGGTTCAAAACTAGGTGTTAGGTAGATTTGTGTTAGCTTGCGCGCTGAGTCTTAACTCCATACATACTATGTAAACTGTATGCAATGTCAAACTTAACCCTTGATATTATGGGAAGTTTTTAATCAGAAAAAATTATACTATGGTAGGATTTATGGTTTGGATACATTAATACCCTCACATGAGGATTGTAAACTATGACATTGATGTCTCATAGTCCACTAGGGTCATCAACTATGTTAAAATATATGTCAGTATGACTATGTGAAAGAAATACATGTAACCAAAATATAACATAGGTTTACAACATGCTAGGTATGGATAACATATTTAGGAGGTAACCCTAATATGATATGAGATTAACCCTATGCTATGAACATTGGTATTCACAATTACCCTTTTAATAATGCAATTAAAGGTATGACTTTAAGTTCAATAGTAGGGAAAATTTTGATTATGAGTTAATCTAATGGAGTTGTTTTGTTTTATTTTAATACTAGAAACAATAAGTTCTCTTGTTGGACTTTAAACCTCCTACAAACTTTCAGTATGGATAGTCCAATAGAGTAATACATTTATGTCTATAAAGAATGTTTTTTATATATATAAGAGAAATAAATTCATGTGTCGTGCACAATTTATTTTATAGACATTAGTTCCCTGATAAAATAAAATAAAATTGAAATATGGTGTACATTACATATGGTATTAGAGATGTAGGTTACAGTACTTGGACCTCAGGGTAGCAACGAAATTGTATTTTTACTTTTATTTGAAGGAAAATTATAAGGAACATATTTATTATTAAAACCACAAAAAAATTGTCTATTTTGAAAATGTGAGCACATAATGAAGAAAGAGAAAGATATGAGGGGAATCAAAACCAAGAAATTCCTAGAGACCCACATCATAGCAACGAAGGTATTTCATCCACTCATGTCTTGGAAACGATGAGAAACCTTATTGTGGAATTAAAACTTTTTAAAGAAGATAACGAAAAGTTGAATAAAGCACAAGAAGAATAGTTTGAAATAAATAAAATGTTTCTACGTAATTTAGTAACTGTAAAGAAGAGTCCAAAAGACAATGAAAAAGAAGAGGTCAGAAAAAATTCCTCTAAGAACTCTGGTCTTGAAATAGAAAAATCATACAACTCTTCCGAAGACACACAGTTGACATAAAACAAAGCAACTACAGGAAGAGAAAGAATACAAGTGGACAACCTAGAAAGTAAGTTCACAAAGATAAAACCCTTCGCCTTCAGTGGACAATATAATACTAGTGAGGAAGTTGAAGCATGGTTGTTATATATTAAGAAGTACTTTCAGATTTATAACTATTCTAGTAATATGACAATTAGAATGGCCATTTACAATTTGAAGGTAAAAGCAAGTATCTGGTGGCAAGACATGAAATTAACAAAGGGATTGAAGGAAAAACAAATGGAATGGTAAGAATTCAAAAAATATTTATGGAATCAATACTTATCATAAATTTATTACGAAAGAAAAAATAAGGAATTTTACGAACTGTGACTAGGACAAACAACCATGGACGATCTGATAAATAAATTCCTAGATTTGTTGAGGTTTGTACAATACATCAAAGAAGAAAAGGTAAAAATATAAAGTTTCTTAAGCTGTCTACCATAGTATTACAAGGACATAATTGAATTTGGCAATCCGAGGTATTTAGATTAAGTATTTAGAAAGGCTTGAATGTGCTATGATCAATGAAAACAAAGATATGAAATTCCCAATTCATGGAAAGACAAGAAACAAGATAAAATGAACTAGTGTAAGAAAGGATTCCAGCCAACCCCTTTCTGTAACGTGGAAAAGGGTTTTAAAAGGAAGGAATATCACTCTAATACACAAAATACACAAGGGGGGGGTAAACTAGTCAATCTCATATTCAATAAAGTTGGGGACAACCCTAGAGAACCATTGAAATGTTGTGAGTGTCGAGAACCCTACCTGAGGAGAAATTCTCAATGCTTAAATCCCATAACAAGAAATTCAGTCCATAACCTTAATGAGGCTTCAACATTTGCAGGAATTGGCAGAAGCGTGCATAAAATCAATGCATTTC
The DNA here is from genome assembly GCA_009831015.1 of Picea engelmannii. Lineage (NCBI taxonomy): Eukaryota > Viridiplantae > Streptophyta > Pinopsida > Pinales > Pinaceae > Picea > Picea engelmannii. The sequence goes on along the minus strand of ML811709.1, from coordinate 162,765 downwards.
TGGATGGTAGACAAACATATCATCAATCCACTATTGTGGAAGTTGAAGGTAAAATTCATTCCCACAATGTTTATATACTAATTGACCTAGGAGTTAGTATGATTTATATTACTCCATCTTTAGTAGAATTGAACAAGTTAAGGAAGGAAAATCATGCTAAATCTTGGTTATTACAGCTAGCAATGGGGACCAAAAGAAAGGTAACATATTTTAATTTTGATTGTGAGCTCACCATAGATGATCAAAGTAGAAAGTTAAATATGAGCATATTACCTTTGGGGTCTAACTATATAATTATCACAATGGACTGGTTAGAAAAACGTAAAGTGATATTAAATTGTTACGAAAATTCGTTTGTGTATAAATATGAAAATAATACAATCAGAATGGTACAAGGAATCAAAAAACTAGTTTCTTTTAGGAAAATGTCAACAATGCAATTTAAGAAATGTATTAATAAAAGTTGCTAAGTATATGCTCTTCAAGCAACTAACCTCTTAGGGGAAGAAAGAAAACCAAGTTTGGAATAATTTGTAGTCCTACGTGGGTTTAGAGACGTATTTCTAGAAGAAATATCGAAACTACCTCCAAGGAGAGAGATACATTTATCTATTGATATACTACCTGGATCTTCCCGAGTGTCTAGGGCACCTTATAGAATGAGTCTACCCGAATTAAAAAAATTGAAAAATCAATTACAAGAACTGTTAGATAAGGAATATGTCATACCAAGTGTTTCACCTTGGGGAGCACCAGTTTTATTTGTTAAAAAAATAGATGGAACTTTGAGACTGTGTATTGACTATCGACAATTGAATAAAATGATGATTAAGAATAAGTGTCCTTTACCTAGGATGAACAATCTCTTTGACCAGGTTGGAGGAGAAACGATATTCTCTAAGTTATATTTAATGTATTTGTTATAACCCTAAATTACACCATACATGCATGCTTGGAATTTGGCCCTCTCACATGCAAATTTTACCAAGCCATCACTGGACAACTCTTCTTAAAAACACTATTTTTGAAGATGTACGCGCTCTGTACCACTATTTCCCGTGTACACACTCTTTATGCACCACTACAACCCATGTACGTATGCTAGCTTCACCATTACAACCCACGTATTCCCACAAAAGTTGCAAAAGTTAAAAAGTTGCAAGGAATTCGTTCAGATTACGAGCTATTGGGTAGTTTTCAAATTGTAACACTGCCTATATCCCATCACCCAATCGAATAAACATCCTTTTTTCATATAAAAAGAGTTCTTGGGGTATCATTCAAAGAATAAGCACAAGAAAAATGAAACTTCGCCCATTTCACATCCCCTCATTGCCCCAAGAATTTGCATCCACCTTGTGATATTTGCATCAGAATTTCCCATTCTAACCCTTTTTCTTCCATCATAAGCGTATGCCATTTCCCTAGAAGAAGTGTGAGAGGAGAAAGATACATGGAAGCACAATTGGAGCTTGTTTAACAGGATCCTAGACTAGGTTTGATGAGGAGTCGTCGATCTCATTGTAAGTAAGCATTGTGATATCAATAAAAGGAATACTTTTTCTATCCCGAAATATGATGTGTCAAATATCTATGTTTGATTTATGTTTTATATTGACATCTAAACCATGATTTATATATGATATTCATGCTTGTAGTTATTTTTTAATCTATTTTTGAATGTAGGCCAGCCTTGGGAGGAGGCTTGTAGTCAGCAGAGCAATCAAACGTGAAAGGATCGACACCGGACGCAGAGTTAAAGGTAGAGTTACCAGATCTTTTCACTTTGTATTTCATGCATGAATGTGGGGTATATTCGAGGTAGTTATAAAAATTAGGATACTTATAGGCAGTTAGATATTCCTACATGTTGAACCACAATGTAGTCCATATGGGAGTTTTCCCTCTATAGCAGAACCGATGACCATATTGCGAAACCTGTAGGGTTTTATGCGATTTTATGGGTGTTTGATTGGTTTTTACCCTTTTTGAGTTTCTTTTTGAGTCTGTTGAGTCTTTAAAGGATTCTAGTCACCTGTTAGTGATATACCAGGTCTCCCTAACCTATTAGTATACCTATTTATCTTATTTTTTGAGGAGTTATAGAGGTGTACAGGGCCTGTAGTGGGTCTGCATGCGTACATATGCACCCTGCCTTTAGACAACCTAGGTACATACAGATGCTACTTAAGCACTAGTAGCATGCCTGTGTCAAGAAAAATTTCCTTAAGAAGGGGAAATCAACCTATTCCCTAATTGATGTCTAACTTCTGAGGGTTTCTTGATTAAGTACAGTGTCTTTGTTTTGAGAGTCGAAGCCTGGGTTTGATGTCAGTTTGGTTATCTTTCTTAAAGATTTCTTGTGTTTACTTCGGAAGGGTTTTGGGCAAGTCTTCGAGTCTTTTTTATCAGCCTATTAGGTGTCTTTAGGGACTCCCTGTGATCTATAGTGGGCCAGAAGTCACCTCTCATTCTTGTCTGATTGTTTTTTAACTTTTTCCACTTTAGCTTTCTTTAAAGAAAAAGAAAAAGAGTTTATTTCCAGTTTCTTGTTTTGAAGCATACATAAAAAGAATAGAAAAAGTTTTCATTTCTTTGTTTGGTTAAGTTGTTGGGTTGATTATAATGCTTTCTAGGAGAAAGATTTCTTTTCTTTAAGTTCTTTAATAGCTCATAATCGAGCGAAATCTTGTTTTACATTTTCCTTTAAAAGATCTTAGAAAAATTAGTTATGAAAATTTGGTTAAAGAGTTAGTTACAAATCTTTATTTGTCAAAAAGAAAAAGAAGTAATTTTTCTTTCAAATTTCTTTCATTTTCCTTCTTCGTCTCTCAAAACACATCACTAGTTTCATTGTCATTTCCTTGACTTAAAACAAGCCATCTAAAAATTAACGCTAATTTAAAATTAACTAGACTTTATGTTTGTAGGGTCAATCAACTAGTCTAGGCTAGAGCCTTGAATTAGTTTGGAGAGGAAACTCTTCAAGGCTTATAGAAAAACATTGGAGTCGGTGCTAGGGAGTGTAAAAAATCCAATAAACATGAAAGTTATCTGAGACCTTTCTCTAACACAGGGGCTAAACATGAGGTTACGTGCGGAAAGGTAGTGGAGATAACCCCTCCAAAGCAGGAACAAGTGTAGCGGGGAACATATATTGAGGACTTGTCATGGGATTCTTTTGGTTTTATTTGACTATAGAGCTTTGTGGACCTGAAATCCATTCGGGATCCTCAGTTGTCCGCCATACCACTTTCTTTCGTTACCCTTGGTAGGTTTCAGGCTTAGTTACCCTGCTCTTGTGGTCCACCTAATTGTCGATGGTTCTCGCCTGATGACAGTTCGGAAGATGGAAACCTAGTTTCCTTTATTTTAGGGACTTAGACAGGTGACTTCAGGGGTATACCGTGGTACCTAGGGCAGATGTTGGGCCATGATTTTCATAGTATACCCGAAGGGTGATTCCATGTTGGAGTTGCACTTGCACCGGTAAGTTTCTCTAGTGTTGGTTGGCGTAACTATTCTTCCAACTATATAGTGTTTTGCTTGCTTTATCTTGTAGGAAATTTTCTAGTGTGTGCTTAGTTTTCAATGTTAAAAGCCTTATTGTGTCAGTGATTTTCTCACAAAGTGGAAGATCAGGAGCCCCGCCGGTCAGGAAGGATTCAGGGCCTGCCTCTGGTTACATTGGAGCAACCACCACCACGGTTACGATGAAGACTTGACCAGAAATGGTTATTTGAGAAGACCAGGCCATAGGAAACTGTGTTTGAGCCATCTCCGAGAGGAGAACATTCGATTCTGGAGGAGCCAACTTATTCTAATCTTAGAGAGGAATCTCTCGGTCTGTATAAACCTTCGATCACTGACTTGTCGATGCCACTTTTGACACAGCTTTCCCCCCCAAGGGTAACACATCATGAGCATCAAATAGTCCTACAATCAGCGATGGAAGAAACTGTTGCTACTTTGTTAGGGATTCCTCACACTCCCTCTATGACTGGCACTACTAGAGGCGTTCTGCCTCCTAACTCACCTTCATAGATACAAACCACTATGGTCTCGACCGCCTCTACTTCGGTAAGCAGTCTCATTTTGTCTATGGTGGTGATCACTACACCAATCACACAGAGTGCGACGGGTCCTTCGTTTTCATACGAGATGCCCATATTTGATACAAACTCGGTCCTCATGTACTCCACCCTACAAACCATGGGTTTTGGGGTAGGAATCTCAAACTCTCCTCTGCAAGGGTCCATGGGGGGCACTTCAGCCCCTTATAACACTTTCCCTTATGATGGAGGTCATATACCTCCTTCATCCCCCTCGCTCAGTGGTTCTTCTCAACAACCTATCTGGACAAACATGAAGTACAACTTGTTCAGAGTAGGTAGTCAAGGAAATTCTTCCTACACCATGTCGGTGGGTTCACTGCCATTCTCTTTGTTTTGCGCATTTGGAAACAATGCATTTTTTGTTAGCTTTCGTCTCAGTCGGGGGAAACCCTCGTTTAGTACCACAAAATCCTATGTAAGGTACTATTCCTACACAAGGCGAAAACATAAGAGTCTCCTCCTCACAAGGAGTCTAGAATCCGTGGTAGGGATTAGTTACTTTGTTAGGGATGTCAACCAAGGGTAACCCATTTTATTGTCAATGGAACCTTGGGCTAGGCTCTTTACATATGCCCACTGGATCGGTAGGGGGAAACCCTTTCCAGAAATTTTGGAACACAACGCAGGGAGAAATCCCTTCCCATCCCTCAACGTCCAAGTAAAAAAGTTAGTCGATGATGTCTCAACAAACATAATATCTGTTTTTTGGCCATGTCCATGGTATTTACTAGAACCTTGGCTAGCAACCTAAATTTTCCTAACAACTTGGTGTGAGCCAAATTCCAAGCTCCTTTCCTCCTGTACATAGTCAACTTCCCAAACTACCTTTTCTAGCGATGTTACATTTTCTAGACTTGTCAAGGTTGTTAAACGATCCAATCTGTCACAATCCGCGTTGGCCTCCCATGCCGAATAAGTTTCCTTCAGACATTCCAAAGTTTGAAGGTAAGCCTAACGAAGATCCAAGCAATCACATGACCATGCTTCACCTATGGTTATATTCAAGCTCTCTGCAAGACGACTCCATTCAGTTGCGTCTATTTCAACACACTCTTATCAGGAGTGCCACAAAATGGTACATCGAGCTCGACCGCTCAAGATACTCTTTCTTTAATGAATTGGCAATGGTTTTTCTCAACGATTTCCAACTACCTGTGGGTTATCATGCTGACACTAAATTTCTAGCCAAATTCAAGTATACGAAGGCCAATCATATCTTGGATCACATTCGAGAATGGCAGTGTCAGAATATTTTGATAAAAGTATCAGTCCCACCCACTTTCCTACTAGAGTGGTTCCTTTAGTCTTTGGTACTGCAGCTATCCAAGGATGTTGCAACATCGGGGGTGTTTTCCGAGGAAGAGGCGATAATGACAGCTCAATGGATTGAACTAATATACTCTCAGTCTGGTTTACTTTACGATGTTTTTCTAGATGTGCTACGGTATATCCTTGTCAATAATAGACATAAATTTGGACCAAATGTCGGTGGCATAGTTAGTTCAGCACAATAAAATCCCATTGATCTGCCAAATCAATTGCAAAAATTGTCGATATAGTAGACAATGGCCAACTCGACCTCTAGTTCAGCTTCTCCCCCTACTCAAACGCCGGATGTACACACTATGCAGTTGATGAGCCCAAAGGCCAAACAATATCCTGAAGGGAAGAAGAAATAGAGAAACAAGAAGGGTAAGGGGGATAAGAAACCTACCAACAATGTTGGCGGGGGAAAAAAAGAGAAAAGAAAGTTGAAGTATCCATGTAATCTTTTTACAGAAGGAAACCTGACTCACCTATTGCCTTGGCTTGCGGAGGCCCAGAAGTTATTGGTGCAACAACAACTTGTTCTGTTAACGAACCCATTTCCACATGGGAAAAAATTGACTCAAGCCTCTTCGAGTGCGGATGGGGGCAGTCTAGGACCCCCTCCATCTTCTAGTAACCCCTTGGCGCAAGTTTTTATATGTTGAAGGGTGATGCTCACATAGTAACTAGGAAACATGATTGCAGAATGACAAACAATGCTGAAAAGGGTAAATAAGCTAAAAACCCGTTAGTTCCTCTCCAGATTGAGAATACGATTCCAGAGACAATGACATACATCATGAACAGGGAATTCAAGAAATATTCTCACAATCCAAATGCGAGGGCCACCCAGAATTACTCTATGGTGGAGGATTTGTCACAAACCCCTTACAAGATGTCTACTTTGGAGGTCCTCCAGAGATGCCCTTCATAGAGAAAGGCCCTGTTAGTTGCCTTAGGATCTGGTGAGACCTATAATCTGGGAATGATCATGCTTCATATGAATGACTTGAAGCCTCATCTCCCATACCATGCTACATTTTAGATAGTAGTGGCTCACCCCATGAAATGTTTTACCCAGAATATTTTATGCACGATGGTTGATGAGTGATCCTTGACATGTGTGATGTCATTGGCCTGTTGGAAGGCCATTGGCCAACTCGTTTTGTCTCCATCACCTACTCTACTTACTACATTTGATGATCATTCTTTCATACCACATGGAATCATCCCTTATTTTCCCATGCAGTTAGGAGGGAGGCCCGTGTGCATCTAAGTTTAAGTGGTTGATGCACTTCTCAACTAAAACTTCATGTTAGGAAGGATTTGGACATATGGAATGCATGTAGTGGTTGCAACAGTTTTTCTTGTCTTGTTGTTTCGACACGAGGGTCTATTCATAAACATTGACCAATTGTCCTTCACCAAGTCTCACCCTTCATCGGGGGAATCCATGGTCCCGGTGATTGATAACCCACAGTCTGATGTCGTCAACGTGGGGGTTGGTTGGTGCCCTACTCTCATGGATATGTTCGATTACCCACCTCCTTCCTTCGATGTCAAGATGATATTGGTTGTCCCCGACCAACCTAAGGCTGAAATATTTCAAGTGTCATCATTTTGTATGACTTATTTTACCAATACATGGACTCTTCCTTCCATGCCCTTGTTCACGGAAAACATTGCATACTCTATTGTCCAACAATCTTCCACCAACCCCGATCCGACTCTGGCACCCGAGTTAGATCCAGTTCTCGAGCCTATTTAGGCTCAATATTCCCTCGCCACTATTGATTCTTTAGAATTGGTATTTCCCTCTAACGAGGCGATTATAGAGGCATTGACTGGTCCAAACAGACCCTGGGACAATCTCCATCACATATATTATTTCCTCCCAAAGTTAAGGAGAATAGAGGCAGGAGAATTTGTGTTGACTATGACTGTAGATAGATCTTGTCCTATTAATCCTCTAGCTATACACACATTTTATGCCGATCGTAATATGGAAACCATCACTGAAATGATACCTATCGACATCTCCAGAACCCCTGGCATGGTGGAGAATGTCTTCGTTGGAGCAGATTGCTCCCTCAAGGACATTCAGATCTATAAAGATTTATTTAGATAATTCCATGATTTGTTTTCCTTATCTTACGAGGAAATGCCAAGCATTGATCCAAGAATCGTCTAACATGAAATAACGAATTATCCTGACGCCAAGCCGGTCTGACAGAAACTTCATCTAGTCAATCCTCGGAAAGTAGCAAATATTAAGGCTAAAGTAGAGAAACTTCTCAAAGTTGGTTTCCTCTACCTGGTTCAGTTGACTCAATGGGTGTTAAATCCCATTCAGGTCAACAAAACGTAGGGAATGATTCATGTATGTATGAAATTCCATGATTTGAATAAGTCTTGTCCAAAGGATAACTTCCCCACCACATCCATTGACCAGATTGTCGATGAGTGTGCAGGTTGTGAGGTATCTTCTTTCATGGATGGTTTTTTGGGATACAATTAGATATAGATTAAGCTCGAAGACCAGCATAAAACAACTTTTATCTATCCATTAGGTACATTATCTTATTGGAAGATGCCTTTTTCCCTAAATAATGTTGGAGCCACTTTTCAGCGGGGCATGTATTTTTATTTCCACAACTAAGACACATAGTTGAGGCCTATCTCGATGATTTATCATCACGATCTCATAAGAGAGTTGATCATCCCTACACCTTCGACTAATCCTTGAGAGATGCCACTACTATCAGATTCACTTGAACCTAAACAAGTGCAGTTTTTGTGTGATGTTGGGTCGTCTGCTGGGTTTCATAGTTTCAACAAAAGGGATCATGGTCGATCATCTCAAGGTTGAGGCGATAGTTCAATTTCCTCCCCCGTGTATAGTCCCTCAACTTAAAATATTACATGGTAAATAAAATTTTCTTCAGCCTTTTATCACAAACTATGTTGAAATCACTAAAGGGATCATGTGTTTATCGAAGAAGGGAGTCTGTTTCCATTGGGATGAATCCCCTCAATGCTCTTTCGAAGCAATGAAACATGCCCTCACGTCTTCCCCTCTCTTCTAGCCTCCCAATTATAATAAATATTTCTTATTGTATTTTGTCATCGCAGAGTCGACCATCGGTATGGTCTTATTTCAGGAGGATGACCTGCTCAAAGAGTATGTGATTTATTACCTGATTCGAGGCTTGGTTGGACCAGAACTCAACTACTCCCATGTTGAAAACATTGTGCTGGAAACAATGCATTCTATCCAGTGGTTCTATCATTATATTATGCTTCGTAAGACCACCTTCATTGTCATTGTGAATCCATTTCAATACATATTGGCACGACACATCATCGAATAAAATATCACTAGATAGATCTTTATCCTCCAAGAATTTGACTTGAATTTTGTTTCTGCGAAATCCAAAAAGTCATTGGTCTTTGTGGAACTTATCTCAAAACTTCTGGTCGAATAAAGTGATGTTACGAACGAAGAATCATCGATTAAAGGAGATCTTTTTCTGATTTCATCTTCGAACCACTGGTATAGAGATATACTAGTCTATCAATGTAATTTGAAGTGCCCCATTTATGCTTCTCGTGATGAGCATAGATGTATATGCCATTAGGAAAAAAACTATCTCATACTCGATGACACTTTGTCTCCTCAAGGTGTATATTGTATCCTTCATCAGTGCATCACTCATGAAGAAGCAAATCTTGTTCTTAACAACTTCCACACTGGAGCATGTGGTGGTCATTTTTCTGGGTGGGCAACAACCGAATTGATTCTATGAGAAGGTTACTTTTGGATGATGTTAATCAAATATTGCATTGAATCAGTAAAGAAGTGGCACTTGTGTCAGAGCTTCTCTCGAAAGATGAGGGCACACCTCGCTTCCATGTTTCACATCATTACAGTTGGTCCCTTCACCAAGTGGGGGATTTATTTCACTACATTCCATCCAGCCTTAACCATGGGTCATTGATATATCATCGTAGCAATAGAATACTTTAGAAAGTGGGTCGAAGCTATGCCAATGTTCAATAATGATGGTGAGACAACAACTCTCTTTATTTTCAATGAGATAATATCAAGGTTCGACATCCCATGGCCGCCACTTTCAGAATAAAATGATGTCTAAGTTAATGTCAAAGCTTGGGTTGAGGCAAGAGCATTCATCACACTACTACCCACAAATGAATCTTCATGTCGAGGATGTGAACAAGTCCCTCAAGTGTATTCTACAATGACTGATCAATTCTATAAAGTCAAATTGGAATTTGATGTTGTACTCAACATTCTGGGCCTACAGAACATCTGTAAATACTGCCACCGGTTTCTCACCTTTTCAACTCATTTACGGTGTGGAAGAAATATTGTGTATAGAGTGATAGATCCCATCTCTAAAGTTGGAAGTACAATTATTTCTAGACACTTCACCTCTTGGGGAACACTTATTATATCTCAAGCAGCTCAATGAGAAACACTTTGATGAAACCTTGGCCAATGAGGCACACAAGCAATGACTCAACTGTCAATATAATCAATCCGTTCGTCCTCGAATTTTCTCCGAAGGCGACCTTGTCCTATTCTATGAACATGATAAGGATCCCCTGGGGGTAGGAAAGTTCAAACCCATGTGGTTTGGGCCTTTCATAGTGAAGGAAGTATTAAAGAAGGGTGCTTATCATCTGGTTGAATTTGAGGGTAATGATTTAGCAGAGCCTAGAAATGATCTCTACCACAAGAAGTATTAGTCATAGGTGGGTTTCCTTGGGTGACTTATTGTACATATGTATATGTATTATACAATTAGTTTTTTTTCTTTTTGTTTTATGGACATGTTATTATTGATGTCCTCTTTTTCACTATGGCAGATGTTAAGTGAATCAGAGGTGTTTGTTTGGTTTGTGGACGATGCTAGCTGACACACTCAAAATCTTTCTTCCTTAGCTTGGGTGATAGTCACACCTTAGGGAAAGTTTATATCTACTTGAGGTATATGTTTAGGTGACACCACAAACAATGTCGTCAAGTACAACGTAGTAATAGAATTTCTACGTGATGCTTTGTTGCATGGTATCTCACTCCTCCGGGTCTACTTAGATGCATAGTTGGTTGTGTCCCAGTAAAATGGGGTCTATCGCGTTTATGATCCTACTCTACACCAATGATTCCTTACGATACGTCTCTTAGAACGTTTCTTTGATTACATTACATATATACATGTTCCTAGGAGATTAAATCAAATGACAGATATGCTAGCTAATCAAGTATTAGATTGGCATATTGCACACACATAAAAATAAGTGCACACATACACATGTACATGCATTTGTAAAAAAATGTAATCCATAAGACATAAAAGATGTAAATACGTAGAATTCAAATTTCTCAGAGTACATAAGTGGGCGCAAGCGCCTTAAAAAATAATAATTATGGTATACATCACGGGGCTTATGCCCTAAAAAATATACAAAATATTTCCCTCGACATTTAAGTGGTCGATCATATGATAAGCATGGGGGCAATTGGCCCTACCATAGTGAACAAGGATGTTTTCCAAAAGCCCGAAGAGCTGGACCCAGGTCCATGGCACCCGAATTACATGAGGCTACATAGATGGTGGGAGATCCTCGATCTCGACCATAGGCATTGTATGAGTGAGCATGGTGAGGTTTCGCTCCACCCGTCTCAACACTCTTTCAGCCTCTCCGGATGGAGGTCCCCTTGTTGTTGTTGCTAGTCCGACATCTACTATTGGTGTTGCCTCTGGTCGAGGATGCCATATACTCCTTGCAAAATATGTTGGACGCATTGGTCCTACATCTGTACATAACAGATACATAGTTATCAGATACTCTGGTACATATAAAAATGATATATAAAAATAATTAAAAATTAAATAAATTTTAAAAGAAAACGTACTTATCTCTCCTCGCTCTACTCCAAGAGGTACGGACATGTCAGGATCTCGGGATAAGTTGATTCCGGCATAGGGGTAGTCTTATATATCTCGAATCTGTCATGCCCACCAGTCAAAGAAAGTATAATAAAAGGCCTCAATGGTCCTCCCTTCCCACTCTTGCAGAAACAATGTTGCCCACCTACACATTGTGATGAACGAGGCCACTTGCCCCCACACTGTCTCTTGCGGACTGAGCCTAGGTACCCTATTGAATAAGAAAGAGCATAAAATAGTATCCAACCCAATGTTTTTGTTGCTCCACCCATGACACTCTGTGAGCCACCTCTTCATGCATTCTAGCATGGTTGTGATCCAGTCGAACACTCGTACATTTAAGCATTGTACTGCATAATGCATGTGCGATGGGGAGGCATGATGTAAGGATGTGTATCTAGTAATATGCCCAATAAGTAAAAATATCACCTTCATTGATAAGTTGGTAATCTTGTGGATCGACACCTGAGAACCTACTTTACCTGTGATACCCTTGCAGTGTATCCCGATCAACTCGACAATGTTGTGAGGCCCAGGGGGGAATGTATGAACATTGATTGGTTCACCTTTTCTTGAGAGTCCAGTAAAAAAATAGATATCCTTAGTCGTTGGAGTCAACGAATTCCTCTCAAGCATAAATTCCTCTGCATCAGGGTGCCAGAAATCCACCAAGGAATTCAACAGCCTGGGTTGTGCCCTCATGAGTGGACACCAGAAGAATTTCCACAAACCACATTGTTTTAATGCTATGACAATAAAAATGTCTTCTTTGACCAAGAAATCAATGTCTCTATGCTCCCTCTCTCTCCAATGGACATACATCCTGTCACGTGACAAGTTCAAAGGAGAAAAATAAATCCTGATTTTCTTCTTTTCATTATTCTTGAGGGTGCATGCGGGTTGTAGTGGATACAATCACCTATGAACATGGTCATGTTGTTTTCTTCCCGCGGGCATACACAGGTTGTCCTTGGACAACCCACATACATGTAGGGTTTCCCTTGTTTAAGAGGGCATGCCTCCCCAAAAACTAAAATAAATGCTTAAAAGGAGTATTGAAATGTAAGAGGGGCTAGTTTTTACTTACTTGGTCTAAGCAGAAGTTCATTTCGTTCTCTAAAGCTCCCATAATCAACTCTTTTAGCAAATGGGTATTTTTAGATTTTTGGGTAATTCTCAATTGGCAATGGTGAAAATGAGCTGTCAGCTTCTATTCATAGACATTTTTGGCCTTTTTTGCCACTTTTTTGGACCCTTTTGTCATTTTTTCTGTCTTAAAAATCATTTAACATGGTTCTTGAGTTTCTCATTGGATGTTATGAAACACTTCACTTTTTTTTTGGAAAACATTTGGGAGATGGGTCACTTTTAAAGATTCTTTGGTAAAATTTTTTTTTCGAAATTTTTGCATTTAAGTTAGGATTACACCTCCACTTTTTTCATCTAGTTGTATTTTCCTCTTTTCCATAGGATCGATCCCACCAAACTGTGACATGAAACCATCATTTCTTATTTAGTAGTGTTGTAATTAGGTGGTAGATCCTACCTCTACATGGATTCCCTAGCTAGATCCTGTCTGCATTTTGGAATCCATGTCATTGTTAATGACTTTAGGTTCGAGAGTCCCTATTAGTCTTGACCCTTTTACGAGATTGAGCCTCATATGTTCAATTTTCTATCGCTCTTGTCCTCACCCTCGAGACTCCCAAGAAAACGAGTTTTCTTTTAAGCCCTTTTCAGACTCTCTAAACATGAAAATATTGCCGAGAGATCTTGTTGTTCTTCACGCTCCCCAAACTAAAATTTGAAGACATGTCTGTCTGGCGGTAGTTTACCCATTTTTCTGTCATGATGGTCAATTTACGAATAAAGGTATACTCTAGCAACTTCAGTTCTCTATAAGAGTATTCTCCATTATAATTTTAACCCTTTTTCGGGGCCGAGGGACTAAATTTGCAAAAAAGGAACCTCCACAGAGTCCATAGTTAATCTCTTTTCAGAGTCCCTAAAATTGAAAAGATTGTCGAGTGACCTTGTTCCTTCACACTTGTTAAACTGGTCCAAAAGAACATCCCCTACGAAGTCCATAGTTAAGCTCTTTTCATACTCATTTAAATTGAAAAGATCGTCAAGTGACCTTATTCTTTCACACTCATTAAATCGATACAAAAAAACATCTACTCACATGAGTTTACCCATTTTTCTTGCTTATAGATTAAGGAGGAAAAAGGTACACCTCAGGAGATTCGTCTCGTTGAGAGAATTATCCTAAGTAGATTTTATACTTTTTCAAGCTAAGGAGACTAAATATAGAAAACGGTTGTGAGTCCATAGTTAATCTCTTTTCATACTCGTTAAAATTGAAAAGATTGTTGAGTGATCTTGTCTGTGTCACACTCGTTAAAATGGTTTTGAATAGACATATTTTCGGTGCTATTTTATCCTTTTTTCGATCCGACTAGATTACCTTCAAAAAAGGTACCCTAGCGGAGTTTTCTTTTATGCTTTTTTAGACTCTCTAAAAATGAAAAACTGTTGATTTTACCTTCTCCGAGCTCATGAAAAATACATTTAAAGGGGTTTTATTGTGTCTTTCTGATAACAGCTACATATTTTCATATTTGGCCTAATGTTGGCTCCATGTTTCTCTCAACTGAACCTTTGAAGCATGCGTTATATGCAAGCCTTGTAGCACTTTTCCAGTGCGACCTGACACCTTGACCCATGGAGGAATTTTCTCTGAGTGTCCTTTTCCTGCACATGTCTCATTTCTATGATCATTAGTGTGTTCCTCATTCTTGGAACTAGTATGCTTGAAACACTCATTCCTCCTTTGTGTTAGCACCCTATAATTTGCCAAAGGTTGTGGAGGCAGTCACAAAGGCAACATAAAAACCACTTCAAGTCAGGGATCTAGCTCTCCAAGACTTAGAGAGGGATCTCTCTGTCAAATTTAGATTTGTTTGGAATAGTATATTAGGCTAGCTAATGGTTTCAAAGTTTATATTTTGAAGTTTGTAATATTTGAGAGATTGAGAGATGTGCTTTCCATTGGGCCATGGGATCTATATGTCAAATCATAGATCTATCTCATGCATAATAAGATCTTATCCACAGGGCAAGAAAACAAGACCATTAGATCTGATGGGATCAAGTGGAATGGATGAGAAGAAAATATTATAGGTCCATCAAGAAGAGGAGCAACTAATAATTCCTGTGCTTAAATTTAAAAGAAAACATGAAGATCATTAAAAAGGGAGAGACAGAGTGTAATTAAACAAATTCTTCTCTTAGTCTTTCTTTTACTTGATGAGATAGAGAGATACATATATGGAATTATAGAGTAAGAAAAAAAAATCACCAAGAAGTCTCACGTAGGAATCCTGTGAACCATGCCTTATTATTTCTGGTAGACCATATGGAATGTTACAAGGTATCCCCTTAGGGGATGGGAATGAATAAATCCACAATCCCCCCTCACCGATATTTTCCTTATTACAATATATAAACCGACTCTCTCCAGGATCAAGAGGTCGAGTTCAACCACCTCGGCTAAAAATAGCAACAAATCCCCAAAAATCCTAAATTGTCCGCCATGAAAGACGGACTGAATTTCTCCAAAATAGGGGTCTGAACAGACATTTGTTTCTCTTCAATGTTGACACCTGGTAAAATTTTTAAGGAGGTTATTTTATATGAGTATGTTGCGGAGAAACACCTCTTTTGGTTTCTCCAAATTTGCCTCCATCTCACTGTAACAACTCCTGCAAAATCGAGACTGTAACTGGAAAATAAAAAATCCAAAAATGAGGCTGAAAGACAGCTTTGATTCTCCCAACTGGTTGCACCTTTGAAACATGTGGAAGATTTTTGATCTTCACCCCATTATGAACAAGAACCTATCTCGGTTTTTTAAAATCTGTCTTTGTTATCCTAGAATCGCCTTTTGAAGATCACATGTTGAATAGGCAAAAATGGGCGAAATTTGGGAAAAGTGTTTTTTTTTCAAGATAGGTGGTATTCCAAACCCCCCCTGAGGTGATAAGAGGTTTTAGGGGTGGGGGTCCGCTGGACTGTGGATCCACCACATGTGCATGAGTGGTATTTAAGAAACAACTTATCAAACACCCCATAAGATGATGGGAC
>ML811709.1:122626-141920 GCA_009831015.1 Picea engelmannii | reverse complement strand
GTGGGTATCAAACTTAGGATAGCTTTTTTTTTTAGTTTGTTTTTGGTTTTTTTATTTTTGTTTTTTTAATTTGGTTTCTAATATGTTTGTTAAGTGTTTTATTTTTTTTTATTTTAATGTTTTTGTATTTTCTTTATATGTTTTTTAATTTAATTTTTTTTTAATTAATGTTTGTTTTGTTTATTAGTTTTTATTAATGTTAATTAATAAACACTAACCTAATAACTAATTAATTAATTAATTAATTAATTAATAATTAGTCTAACATATTTCAATTGAACTAACTATACTAATTTTATTTTAAATTATCCTCTCAAAACAACTTTATTAGGATAAAAAGCATTAAAAAATGACACTAACCCTTTAATATTATTTGATTATTATCCTAAGTTCATTTATTCTTGCAGGGATGAGTGGCAAGCGAGTTGTGGTCAACGGGACAAATGGGCAAGGGAGAGAGGGGTGCAACAGTGGATGAAAAATGCAGTAGGGTGATGGAGGATCAGATAAAATGGATGGAGGGGAAATGGAAATAACTGAGAGACCATCAAGCCAGATGTCTTCATCATGGGGAAACACCAAATAACAGCTCAAGAATCGAGTTACCTATGATTATAGGACTGTAACACTTTGTAATGTAGCATTCTTTTATTCTTTTTCAAGCTTCTTAAAAATATTGAAAAAGACAAAAGAATCAAATATACCACAAAAAGAGGACATTATATATATATATATATATATATATATATATATATATATATATATATATATATATATATATATTATGGCATCACAATGAGTCTCCCTTGGACAAAGAACATCCTTTCATTTGTCATCAAGAATTGGGATTTAATATGACCTTAAGAAGTTGTTCTCGTAACATAGAGATGTGTCCTCCTATGTTTGGTTATCCTTCCAAACACATGGAGATTTTGTGTTGCTTCATGCATCGTGAATTTATGTCAATGTCATGTTGATTGAGTCTGATCATCAGCCATGCTATTTTCCAAGGGAATTTTTACCCAACTTGAGATGGCCTTTCTACAATCTATCTCTTGACCTCATTCCTGACCATCCCAAAGTCCAATCATGTCTTTGTTTAGAATCAACAAAGTTCTATGCTTGATCACTGAGTTCCTCTTGTCTGTTCACGACGAGCTGCCAAAGACCTCTGGGTAGTGAATTCATACACTCACATTACACTCCTACCTAAGTTTTTATATCTTGAAGTCATTGCTCAAGCTCTCAAGGCCTCATCTCCAGCCATCAGGTGTCATTGGCTTCTTGAATATGGATACTATACATGTATATCTTTGATTTTGAGATGTAGATCCACTGTGTATTGCTTGCGGCTACAATTTATATAGTTATATGACATGGATCTGTAGTGTATTTGATTGGAATCCATGATTTGTTTCATCCAGAGCATGGTTATGCATGCCTCGGTGAGAGAATTGTTATTTTTGCAGATGGCACCTCCTGAACTCTATGTTGGATTACTAAGAGGGGGGGTGAATCAGTAATAGAGCAATTTAATCCTTTTTAACCATATAATCCAAGTGTTATATCAATGAAGCATTATCATCCAATAGTTGCAGAGTAAATAAGCAATGAACAAATGAAGAAAAATACACATACATAGTACACCAGTGTTTTACGTGGAAACCCAAATACGGAGAAAACCACATAATGATTTTTCTTATATGTCTTGAAGAATTACATTCATTGGAAGAACCAAATTCCTTTGTTTTCCAGCTACAACTAGAAGGAGATTCCAACCCCCTAGTTTCTCAAGATACAACTTGAGGGAAGATCCAACTCCCCAATTCTCTGGCTACAACCATAAGGAGGATACAACCCCCTATGTTCTCCAACTAAAACCATAAGGTGGCTACAACCAATTGTCCTTGCTTCGTCCTGCCACCCTAAAGTAGAAGTAGAATGATGGAATGACTATCAACCTGTCACTGTGAGATATACCATTTTAAACCTGTACCAATAAATCTGAACTATGCATCAACCATGCATCTCAACCTGTAATCAACATGTACCATAAACAAGTGCATCCAACCAAGTACAAAGTATGTACCAATCATTTGTCAACTACTCATCAACTATGACTCATCAATATGTACCAACATCATCAACTATACACCTCATGTATGTGCCAAATCATCAACTACTTGTCTCAACCATGTACTCAACATGTACCTCAACCAAAATCCCCCATCAATTTCATCATCCAAATATGATTTGTAGCTCCATAATATACATGGTGTATATGATCACGTTCCTACAAACCTTCCTTAACTTGAACAATAAGAGATTATCATTTTCATCAAACTTTTCTTTAGTCTCACATGCCTAGTTTTGGATTAGTCAACAACCCTAACTTGAAGTAATAATAACTTTGTACTTGTAATTTATAAAGATATGAAATTGATACAAAATGTTCTTTAGTGTTTTTTATGCAATTACTCCAGGTTTCACTACTTGGAACCTCTCAGAAAAGGAGTTATAGAAAAAATGACATACCTTCTTGAATTATGGCTTATTCTAAAGAGTGACCTTGTAGAGCATTCCTTGCATGAATATTTGTGAAATGGATATGAAAATTTTACAAAACATACTGTATACTGTACCCTAACCAACACATTTAGTTTCAATGATTTTGGATCTTTTATAAAGAAGTTATGACCTTTTTACCCAAAACACCTGTTTTTGACTAGTTTTAGGACTAGCCACAAACCCTATTTTCCACGCAGTGGAAATCCAAAAATACAATGACCCACAAGATTAATTTTTTACCACAGATACTTGGATATGTTTTCTCAATGGCATGGAAATTTCACAGTTTGAATCATTATAAATTTTTTTTTATAGAGAAAATGGTGAGATGATCTGTAAATAACATACCTTAGAAAGTGCCATCAAAAGAATTTATCCTTCCTTGCATTTTCGCCTTCTTTTTTTCACCTACCCTCAGAATTTCGACTTAGATATCCTTGGTTACCTCAAACACCTATATATATTCAATATTATCAAGTATGATTAAAATGAGAGAGCCTTGCCTCTTATTTATAGTCTCCAAGTAGCTTCCTTAAAAACATCTTCTAGGTCACTTGGCCCCACTTTCCTTATTTTAGGGTTAACCCACTTATAATTTGTCCATTAAATTTATTATTGAAAGAATTTGTTTTGTATTCACTTTGAATTAAAAAACACTCATTACTTCACTTTATTATTTACCTTTTAATATCTCTTAAACCACTTGGACTACTTTGACCTTTTGGGGCTTCTAGATGACATATGAGGGTCCTCCAACTTTGTAAGGCCATAACTCTCAAACCGTGAGGAGTTATGTGACGTTCCACATACCACTAGAAATCGAATGACATGTACTATCCATATCTAATATTATTATCTAAAAATATATCATAACTCATACGATTATCCATTAAACAAACTTGGGTCCATTACCCAAACCTCGGGTCCCCAACTTCTTATCGCCATAACTCTCTAACCGTGAGGAGTTATTTGATGTTCCACATACCACCAGAAATTGAATGAAAAGAAATATACATATAGGATAGTTTACTTGACAAATTCATTTTCCTTCATCTGATGATTCCATAATTAAGCATGGGTTCTCTTACTCCGCAAAGCGTCTTCCCATGAGGGCTTTCACCATAAGGGGACTACTTTGGAGTTCATCCATCATTACTTATTATCAAATATGAAAAGACAATAATGAGTCATCTTTACTTAAAATGAGCTTGGGTCCATTACCCAAACCTTTTTGCTGCGGGGCTTTCTTCAAAGGTTGACATCAATGACAACCAACCTTAATGAACAATATCCCCCTTTGGCATTGATGGAAACACTCTGATGTAATACTAAAATAATATCACTAATGCTCCCCCTAGAACCATGTCTCTTTCTTCTGTATCTGATAAATTTTCCTATGTCCTCTTCATCTAATAAATCTACTCCCCCTTGGAACCATGCCTTCATCCTCTACATCTGATAAATCTCTCCCCCTTTGTCATCAATGACAAAGGTACATTTCCATCCGGGGCTGCTCCCCCCGACTTAACTATCCTCTTATGGTGCTTCCTCGTGTACATCTAAGACATATAAGGTAAGCATTTGAAAAGAATTCAAAAAGAATTCATTTTCGAGTAGAAATAACTCCAAGTCTTTCGCGAAGTTATTCTTTTCTGCAACTTGCTCCCGTAGAAAGTGATACTTGATTGGAATGTGCTTCATCTTGGAGTGCATCACTGGGTTTTTTGAGATATTGATGGCACTTGTATTATCACAATATATTGGAATGGGCTCATCATACTCAACCTATATATCTGTCAAATTTTGTTTCATCCAAAGAACCTATGTATAACATGTTGCTGCTAGAATATACTCTACGTCGGCTATAGATAGAGATATGGATGATTGTTTCTTGCTTAGACATGATACCAAACACTCACCTAAGTAGAAAACTTCTCCACTAGTGCTTCATCGGTCATCAATACAACCTACCCAATCTACATCTTTGTAGGCAATAAGTGATAGATTTTTTCCTTTTGGATACCATAATCCAAACTCTTTTGTTTCTTTGAGATATCTGAAAATCCTCTTTACTACTAATACATGTGATTCCTTTGGCGCTGGTTGAAATCATGCCACCTATCTAACTGCTTGCATTACATCTAGTCTCGATGCTGTCACATATAGTAGGCTACCAATCATTGACCTATATTGTCTTTGATATGTCGACTTCGAATCATCATATTTGCTCAACTTACAACTAGTTTGCATGGGAGTGATAACTGGTTTGCAATATTCCATTCCAAACCTCTTTAGCATTTCTCTAATATAATTGGTTTGAGAAATAAAAATTCCTTAGTTTCTTTGACTTATCTGAAGTCCCAGAAAGAAGGATAGTTCTCCATGTAAAGAAATTTCAAATTCATTATGCATGTATTTCGCAAATTTATGTCTTAACCTGTCATCATCACTACCAAAAATAATATCATCAACATAAACTTTAATTAATAAAATATTACCTTGACTTACCTTGATGTAGAGGTTGTTATTTTCACTTCCTTTTTTGAACCCTACTTGCTACAGATACTTATCCAGTCTGGATTACCATGCTCTAGGAGCCCATTTTAGACCATACAAGGCCTTCTTTAATTTACACACATAGTCTGTGTTCTCTGACAACTGAAATCCTTCTGGTTGTTCAATGTAGACTTCTTCTTCAAGTTCCTCATTTAGAAAAGATGATTTCACATCCATTTAATATACTTTAACATTTTTGGAGCATGCATAAGCTAAAAGTAAACGGATTTCTTCAATTCTAGCAACTAGGGAAAATGTCTCTTCAAAATCGATTCCTTCAATCTGTGCATATCCTTTACATACCAATATATATTTGTTCTTTGTAACTTGTCCATATTCATTCAATTTATTCCTGAAAACCCATTTTGTGTTGATCGCATTCTTATTCTTTGGTCTTGGAACCAATTCCCAAGGGTCATTTTTCTCTATTTGATCCAATTCTTCATCCATGGCCTTATTCAAAAATTCATCCTTACTCGCTTCTTCAAAACAATTTGGTTCAATTGTAGATAAGAGTGCTAGGTGTGTTTGTTCTGGTGAACATATTTTTATTATAGTCTAAACTCTTGCATTTTTGTTTCCAATAATCTAATCTGAAGGATGATTCTTCTGTACTCATTTTCTATGTGTCTTTGAAGATACTTTTTGAGCTTGATCTTCTTCTTCTGTCAAATTCTCTTCATCTTCATCCTCCTATTCTACTTATTTTTCGTCTTCTTCTTCAAAAAGTTGTTCCATTGATTTGTTTTCTTCTTCCTTTGATTCTGATCTTCCTGTTTCATCAATTGTTACGTTGATACTTTCGACAACTTTGTTCAATCTTATATTGTAACACTTGTATGCTTTCCTTGTACTTGAGTAACCAACAAGTATTCCGTTGTCCACATGAGAGTCAAACTTTCCCATTCTGCCATATTCTCTTTTGATGTAGCATTTTCTTCCAAAAACTCTGAAGTTCTTTACATTTTCTAGTGTTCCTTTCCATAGCTCGTAGGGAGTTTTATCAGTGTTGTTTCTGAGCATTACTTTGTTTTGAATGTGAACTGTTGTATGCACTTCATGTGTCCAAAATATATCTATCAATTTGGAATCCATTAGCATTGTTCGAGCCATTTCTTATACTGTCATGTTCTTTCTTTCAAAAACTCCATTTTGTTGAGGTGTCCTAACAATGAAGAATTGCCTTTTTATTCCATGACTGCTACAGTAGTCCATAAATTCATTTGAAGTGAAATCTCCTCCATTATCAGATCTCAAACATTTGATTCTTGAATCCATCTCATTTTCAACCATTTCCTTGTACATCTTTAAGTTTTCAAAAGCTTCTGAGTTGTTCTTGAGAAAGCAAACTGCAGTGATTCTTTTATAATCATCAACTAATAACATAAAGTACTTTTCACCTTTTAAGCCCTATGTTGTAGCTGGTCCAACTAGATCAGTATGCACAATTTACAATTGTCTTGTTGAATATTCCTTTGATTTGAACCTGGTCTTTGTTTTCTTTCTTTGCTCACAATTCTTGCATAAAGTGTTGGTTGGTTTCATGATCTGGGGCATTTCTCTGACTGCTTCTCTTTTGTTGACTTTGACAAGATTGTCAAAATTCACGTGACCCATTATTCTATGCCATATCCAAGTTTCATCTTCCTTTCCTAGACAACACTTTTCATTTCCAATTTCACTTAACACATATATGTTGTTTGAAGTTCTTGCAGTTGTATCGACCAATTTCCCTGAACCTTCTTTTCTTATCTCACACTTTTTTGAATCGAAAGTAAGTTTATGACCTTGGTCACACATTTGAATCAAACTGAGAAGATTATGTTTCATATCTTTTACCAGTAGAACATTTTATGCCTTTTCATTCTTGTTCCCAATTCAGACTATGCCTTCTCCAATGATTTTGGATGAATTATCATTTCCGAAGGAGACTGATCCATTTTTTTCTTTTCGTAATGTAAGAAATTTGTCTTTATCACCTGTCATGTGTTTTGAAAATCTACTATCAACCTACCAACCATGTTTCTTATTCTTATCTTGTAGAGCGACTTTGCATTTTTCATTGTTATACTGATCTTTCTTTCTTATCCATTTCATTTTCCGAGGTTCTTGTTTGTGAATGTTGTTTTTTTGTTGAGGTTATTTAGGAGGGACTGTCATTCTGCAATCCTTGGCCATGTGTCCAAAGTTGTTACATTTGTAACATGCCACTTCAGTGCTCAAAGATTCAAACCTATTGTAACTTCTTTTTTGTGTGTCACTAGGTCTCCTTGAATAATCCCTTTGTTTATAACTCTCAAAGTTGTTATTGTTCATGTTGTTAGCTATGCAATTCACATATTTATGTCCAAAATTATTACATGCATAACATAAACCGAAAAATCTAGTTTGATACCTGAGAGTTGAATATCTTCTGAAAGGAGGTGCTCTTATGAATCCTTCTTCTTCTTGAGGCCTATCTGTTTGTTGTTGATTCTGAAATCTAAATCTTCTTGGTGGAGGATTGTCCCTGTAATCTTCCTTGTATATCTTCCTATCCTGTTTGATTGTTTCTGCATATCTCTATGGATTTGTTTCTTGCTTTTTTGTTTTGGAGCTTGATCCCTTTTCTATCCAATTGTATCCAAGTCTAGACTTGTAAAGATGAGATTTTTGACTGTTGATAATGTCATCTAGAACTTTTGAGCTATTTTGCATATTTTTTTTTTGAATATCCTTTATTAGTGTGACAACCTTTGCTTCCATGTTTTCAATAATCTTGTCCTTTTCTTCTAGTTGTTCTTTGAGTGTTTCTTCAATTCTTTTATCTTCTTCTATTTGAACCTTCAATTTTGTGATCATTTGTTCTCGTTCTCAAGTGTCCTTTTTCTTGTCTAGTTCTTCTTTTAGTTTCTTGTTTTTCTTCTTTTCTCTTCTGATAACTTTTACGACACACATTAATTCTTCTCGATAGTCAACCTCTGTCTCTTCAATTTCTTCTTCGACTTCTTCACATTCTTCTTTGGCTTCTTCATATTCTTATTTGAAGTTTTCTTTGTCAGATTATTTTATTTCCATGAATATAACTCTTCCTGTCTCATTGTCACTGATTTCATCTTCATTTGATGATGAGATGTCTTCTTTGGTGTATAATATTTTCTTGAAAAGTTTCTTTGTATTTCTTTTGCCTTTATATGTGTTTTTTCCTTTTGAGTAACCTTAACCATTTCTCTTTTTCTTATGAGGACATTTTTTAGCAAAATGACCAATACCATCACAATTAAAACAAATTAAAGGGAGCTTACCTCTATACCTACCATTGGTTCACTTGTTTAGTCTTTTGACAAAGATAGCCACTTCTTCATCATCTTTGGAGGTGTCATTGTTCTTGCTATATTATTCTTGTTCCTTTTTATTTTGCTTTGATCTTTTGGATGGCTTGAAGGCTACTTCTTTTACATATGGATTTTCTTTCTTAGTTCTCATTTCATATGCTGTGAAGATTCCATGAAGTTTGTCCATGCTTATTGAGTCCAGATCTGATCTTTCTTCTAGTGGTAATATCTTCTAGGGCGAATCTCATAGGAAGAGATCTTAGTATCTTTTGAACAATTGAAAATTCTTTAATTTCTTCTCCCACTCCTATGATTGCATTCACTGTTTCATCGACTCGTAAGAAGTAGGTTGTGATATCCTCATATTCCTTCATTTTTAGTTGTTCGAACTGACCTCTGTAAGTCTGAAGCTTTGCTGCTTTGAATTTTGTATCTCCTTCATAAATATTTTGAAGCTTGTCCCAAATATCCTTCGCGGATTTACAGTGTGCAACTTTGGTCAATACCGTATCACTAATACCATTCAAAAGTGAATTTGTGGATTTGGAACTATTCTCACCAAGTTTTACTGCTTTGTCATTTGTTGGTGGAACTACTGGTGTTGTCTATCCATCTACAATTGATTTCCAAACTTGAAATCCCTGTGCCTGTATATATGTCCTCATCCTTATGCTCCAAAAAACATACTTATGTCCATCAAACTATGGTATTCCATTTTTATATGAGTTGTTACTCTCCATGATCTACCTTTCAATGGTTGAACTGATTTCTGAAGGAAACTGCTCTGATACCAATTTTTGGATTACTGAGAGGGGGGTGAATCAATAATAGAACAATTTAATCCTTTTTAACGATATAATCCCAAGTGTTATATCAATGAATCATTATCATACAATAACTACAGAGTAAATAAACAATGAAAAAATGAACAAACATACACATAAAAAGTACAACAGTGTTTTACGTGGAAAACCAAATCGGGTGAAAACCACATAATGCTTTTTCTTATATGTCTTGAAGAATTACATTCATTAGAAGCACCAACTTCCTTTGTTTTCCATTTGCAACATGAAGGAGTCTCCAACCCCCTAGTTTATTAGGATACATGCTGAGGGAATATCCAACTCCCCACTTCTCTGGCTACAAGCAAAAGGAGGCTACAACCCCCTATGTTCTTTGGCTAAAACTAGAAGGTGGTTACAACCACCTGTCCTTTCCTAGTCCTGCCACCCTGAAGTAGAAGTAGAATGATGGAACCACTGTCAACTTGTCACTGTGACATATAACATTATAAACCTATACCAATAAATCTGAACCATGCATCGCAACCTGTAATCAACCTGTACCATAAAAAAGTGCATCAACCATGCACCAACTAGTACCAAATAACCTGTAATCAACCTATACCATAAACAAGTGCATCCAACCAAGTACCAAGTATGTACCAATCATGTGTCAACTACTCATCAACTATGACTCGACAATATGTACCAACATCATCAACTATACACCTCATGTATGTGCCAACTCATCAACTACTTGTCTCAACCATGTACTCAACATGTACCTCAACCAAAATCCCTCATCAATTTCATCATCGAAATCTTATTTTTATCTCTATAATAGACCTGGTGTATATGATCATATTCCTGCAAACCTTCCTTAACTTCAACAACAAGAGACTAGTATTTTCATCAAACTTTTCTTTAGTCTCACATGCCTAGTTTTGGATTAGACAACAACCCTAACTTGAAGTAATAATAACTTTGTACCTGTAATGTATAAAAACATGAAATAGATACACAATATTCGTTGGTATGTTTTATGCAATTCCTCCAGGTGTCACTACTTGGAACCTCTCATAAAAGGAGTTATAGAAAAAATGACATAACTTGTTGAATTTTGGCTTGTTCCAGAGAACGACCTTGTAGAGCGTGGCCCACATGAAATATTTGTTGAATTGATATGAAATTGTTACACATCATAATATAGAATGTACCCTAACCAACACATATTTTTTCATGTAATTTATATCTTTTATGAAGAAGTTATGATGTTTTTACCCAAAACACCTCTTTTTGACTAGTTTCAGGACTAGCTACAAACCCTATTTTCCACAGAGTTTAACTCCAAAAATACAATGACCACAAGATGAATTTTTTTACCACAGATGCTTGGATATGTTGTCTCAATGGCATAACAATTTCATGGTCTAAATAATTATAGAAAAACATTTATAGCGAAAATGGTGAGATGACCTGTAAATAATGTTGGTTGTGGAGCCTGATTATCTTCCTGATTCAGAGGTCCTTGCTTTCAGCCGTGTTTATACCCCATGAAGTATTTACACCCCAGAATTATGTACACTCTTCCACGCGGGGGAGTGCAGAGGGGGGGTACCCCCTCTGCGGGGTCCATCCCCCCGACTGGGGGGTCTGGGGGTAAGCGGGCCCCCGAAGCAAAAATTGCCTTATAAAAGTATATTGTAATTTCATTGTAAATCTGGACCGTTCATTATAAGGTCGCAGATATAATGGTAGAGATTATGTTAGGGTTTTTTTCCCTAGAAGGAAACCCTCTTTTATGAGGGAAATGTATTGCGGCTATGTTCGAGGGTGAATATTGTATTCTGAGAGAGGAGACTGTGAGAGAAAGAAGAGGAAGTTAGAACGATTTTTGTTGTAGGTTGTATCCCTTCATTTGCTGGATAATAATAAAGGAAGGACCTGGCAATTTCTCTGGTGGACGTAGCCCACACTGGGTGAATCACGTAAATCTGTGTCTCTCTTGTATTGTGTGTCTTCTGTGTTTTTGTTTCTGCATTTGTTTTATTTTATTGCTCCGCGGTCCTGTTTTTCTAACAAATAACATAACTTAGAAAGCACCATCAAAATAATTTATCCTTCCTTGCATTTCAACGTTCTTTTCTTCACCTTCCCTTAGAATTTCATATCAAGTGAGATTAAAATGAGAGATCCTTGATTCTTATTTATACTCTCCAAGTAGCTTCCTTAAAAACATGTTCTAGGTCACTTGGCCCCACTTTCCTTATTTTAGGGTTAACCCACTTCTAATTTCTCCATTAAATTTATTATTGAAATAGTTTATTTTGTGTTCACTTTGAATTATAATACACTCATTACTTCACTTTATTATTTACCTTTTAAAATCTCTTAAACCACTTTGACTACTTTGACCTTTTGGGGCTTCTAGATGACATATGAGGGTCCTCCAACTTTGTAAGGCCATAACTCTGAAACCGTGAGGGGATATGTGACATTCCACATACCACCAGAAATGGAATGACATGTACTATCCATATAGAATAGTATTATCTAAAATATATCATAACTCATACCTTTATCAATCAAACAAACTTGGTTCCATTACCCAAACCCGGGGTCTCCAACTTCTCATGGCCATAACTCTCTAACCGTGAGGACTTATGTGACGTTCCACATACCATCATAAATGGAATGACAAGAAATATCCATCTAGGATAGTTTACCTGGAAAATTCATTGTCCTTCATCTCATTTTTCCACAATTAAGCATGGGTTCTCTTACTCCGAAAAGCATCTTCATGTGACACCTTTTACCATAAGGGGACCACTTTGGAGTTCAGCCATATTTAATTATTATTGACCCTGACAAGACAATAATGAGTCATATTTACATAAAACAATATTGGGTCCATTACCCAAGCCTTTGTGATGCGGTGCTTTCTTTAAGGGTTGACATCAATGACAACCAACCTTAATCAACACTTTGGTCCCGAGCTCACTCGCTTTGTACATTTGTGAAGATTTTGTAGTGTATTTCGGCCATTAGATACTTTTTTGACCTTAGACATTAGGGGTATCTATTATAACCCTAAATTGCACCATACATGCATACCTGACATTTGTCCCTTTCACATGCAAATTTTGCCAAGAGATCACTAGACAACTCTTCTTACAAACACTATTTTTTAAGATGTATGCGCTCTGCACCACTACTGACTATGTACAAATGATTTTTTCACCACTACAACCTAGGTATGTATGCTAGGTGCACCATTACAACACACGTATGGCCACAAAAGTTGCACAAATTGAAAAGCTGCAAGGAATTCATTGAGATTACGAGCTATTGGGTAGTTTTCCAACCGTTCCACTACCTATAGCCCGTCACCCAACCGAATAACCATCCTTTTGTGATATAAAAGGAGTTGTTTGGGTCTCATTCAAAACATAAGAATAAGAACAATGAAACTCTGACCATTTCACAAACCCTCATTGCCCCAAGAATTTGCAGCCACCTTGTGAGATTTGCATCAGAATTTCCCATTCTATCCCTTTTTCCTCTATCATAAGCCTATTCCATTTCCCTAGAATAAGTGTGAGAGGAGAAAGAGCACAGTTGGAGCTTGATGAAAAAGATCCCAGAACAGGTTCGTGGAGCAGTCATCGATCTCATTGTAAGTAAGCATTGTGATATCAATAAAATAAATACTTTTTCTGTCCTGAAACATGACGTGTCAAATATCTATGTTTGATTTATGTTTTATACTAACATACAACCCATGATTTATATATGATATGCATGTTTTTAGTTCCCTTCTTATCTGTTTGTGAATGCAGGCCAGCCTTGGGAGGAGGCTTGTAGTCAATGGAGAAATAAAACATGGAAGGATCGACACCAGACGCAGAGTTAAAGGTAGAGTTACCGAAGATTTTTACTCTGTATCTTATGCATGAATGTGGGGTATATTCAAGGTAGTTATAAAATGTAGAAGAATTTTATACGGTTAGATATTTCTACATATTGAACCCTAGTGTAGTCCATAGGGGGGTTTTCTTGGTATAGCAGAAAGGTACAATAGAATTTTAAAGAGGCAGAAGACGGACAAAAATGTTACGCATATTTAAAGAGGAGACACGAGGAATTTCAAGTTAGGGACCATGTATACTTAAAGGTCAAAGGAAGGAGAAGCTCTCTAAAGCTAGGAAACAATTCAAAGTTTTCACCCAGGTTTTGTGGCCATTGTATACTTAACAAAAAGTGATAGAATCATTGTAGGTTCTAATTCCTAATCATAAGGGTTGTACATGTATAATAGCAGTATATATATATTCAAACGTAAAGGAAAATAGTATTGTTACTAAATTTGTATTAACCATCAAATGAGATAGAGAATATCATGCATAGTTGCTATTTCAAATTCTGCGCAATTACCACTTAAAAATAGATGGAGCGAATAATAGTACTCTTCCATAAAAGTATGCATATTCCTTATGTTTATCACCACATTTCAACAATGAACTATTAGTATACTAATGCATGCTATAGTATTTGTACAATAATGGAACCATTATTCGAAGCGATTTCAATAGCCTGTGTATTACATTTGAAATAAATTTACAAACAACCCGTATATGAATTTGAAGTTAAATTAGAAAACAACCGGAGTGTCCATGAGAACCATGATTTTAATTTTAATATAGGGGAGTACCCTAGGGAAAGGACCTATTTTTCCACAGTTGTCAGAATTTAAGAAGGTGTGTCTAAGTGCAAATACCAGAACTCGAATACCTTTTGAGTATGAAGGCTCCTTTTGGATATGCCCCCTCGAACTGTTTAAGCCTGGAGAAACAAAGGGTAGTGTTAGTAAACCATACTATCCTTTAAAGAAATTTAATTAAATATATTTTTTAATTAATGGAGATAAAGGATAAATTATATTGAACTCAGAGGAGGACCAAGTTGTCACTAGGAATGGTGCCGGACAATCTGCCACCACCAAAGGGGGAAAGTGTATCCTTGATCCAAATCATAGTTACCCTCACAAAATGATTAAAGGCCCCATAATTAATTGGTGAAATCTGAATGAATGTTTTCTTTAAGCATAGAAGGTAAGTTGTGACTTATAGTAGCAAGAATTTTAAGAATGAAAGAGTATAAAAATGTACATGAATGAAATATTTAAACATGTTATACATCGTACAGGAATAAATAAGACTATAAGTTGTGAGCCTTATGGTGATAAGAAATCAGACAAATTATTAAGCTACACAGTGATAAGACAAAACCCAGAGAGCATAGTCGCGAAAACTCTGGTGGGTAAATTGATGGAGGGAATACACGAAAGTCATAACATTGTAAAAATAAAACACACAGAGTACAATTGTACATCCCAAAAGGGTAGAAATATATCCTTATACATGTACAGAGCGTAGGAATTTGAGTTATGTAACGTTGTATAATCCTTTTGAATGCAAAAGTTGTAAGACAAAAATCGTACTACTTCAAATAGGTAATCCCCATGATGGGTAACTAAAACATTTTACATGAACATGAAGTTAAATTTGAATTATGTACATAGTGAAATCAAATCCTTCCATAGGGGTAAACCGTTTTTGATCTCGAGGGTTTAGACAAGAAACTACCTTACTAGTCTGTCAAAATGGAAGAAAAGTATGAGTTGCTAGAGAAACCACAAGAGAAATTCAATACCGAAGTTCAGAATTTAATTATAGGCAAGCAATTAATAAAGTAATTACGAATGTAATTGATAAAATATAAGTTCAATGTTCTCGCATAGCATCATGCATATAGATATTTAACTATAAAACCTTACAGTTGGTAAATCATGAACCAATAGATTTAAATCATTGTCTTATAAATTCTATATCGACTGGTAAAGGGAGCAATAATGTGAATCCCCAAAAATCCTTGAAAGGTTTAAATCTATACGTCTATCTATCTATTCCAATAGAAATATAGTTCACAAAAACAAAAACAAAGATACTCATATATGGTTCTGATGGATTCTAAGAACGATGTGTACACTCACTTGGAATGCTAGCATTCCATTATTTTTCTAGAACTTACCACGATTTCAAAGTAATTATATATACTACATAGGGTGTGGATATTAGGGCTTTCCACAAAGATTAAATTGAATATAAGGAAAACTTAAATATTAAAGATTCAAAGGGCTCCAACAGTAATTGAAGTTACTATAAACCTTTTCCGAAAAACTTCAAACATGAAGTTCCCAAAAAGAAATAGTTACAGAAGAAAAATGCAGTACGACTACCATACAGGTTATCCACTTCTTGTTACAGAATAATGCATGCAACAAATATTTTTGGGTTACCTGGTACATAAAGAAGACCAGATGGTTGTGCGCCTCCACTCTTATGCAAGGCAAGTTCGCTCCAAGTCATTGGCCACACATATAGAGAAATTTCATTACATGGTTAACGCTGGGGCATTTTTTTCAAATGAACAAAGCCAAAGGAGAAACGATACAACAATAACCTCGAAACCTTCTCAATGCAGAGAAATAGTGATAGGATTTCTCACAGTACCCTGGCTATGTGATTAAATGGACATGGTGTGTCCTCATTGGGAATGGTCACCTAACTATCTAGTACACCACATGACCACTCTTAATTGAATAGCCAATTGATTAATGTGATTACAGACATACTTGACATATCCATTAACATAGTTTACAAAATGCTTTCAATGTTGGGGTCAGGTCACGAAGTCGGACGATATTTCACTTTGTTAGGTTTAGGACTTAGGTATGGTGTAAGCGGAAAACCATGGTACTAGGGTGTAGGATATTTCATCTCTACTTTGGAAGGAAAACCTCGTAAGTACCTTCTTAATGTATCATTGGTGCACTTAATAACCTTTGTTCACACTAGTAAGTTTTTCTTGGGGTGGTTTACCGAGTTATATCAAAATGAACTACTAAGAATAGTGAATGGTTATGTGAGTACCTATGTTACATGTTGTTTGTTTACAATAAGTGTGATATCTTAGATAGAGTTTATGGCATGCATAAAATCCTTATGGTCACTTATGTTGCCATTTGTTAAGGACGCCATTATGGTGAAGGATCATGTTTTAAATATGATTTTTAAGTACAATGCTATTATGCAATAGCCCATATGGCCTGCCTTATATATATATATATATATATAGGTAGGAGGTGTATATAACAAGTAAGATTTTTGACCAATTATGTCTTTACGCATAATGGTATGTTAAGAATTTTATTATGTAAAATTTTATATGAGTAAGTGTGAAGTCTTCACTTAATGATTATAAAATGAATATGTTGAGTTGTGATATGAGTTAATCCTATGGTAAACAAGTTATATAGATGCACCATGATAGGAATAGTGTCATGGTTATGGAAAGTATAAAATAATGTCTAGTAAACAATACATGCATTTTATTCGTTAAGTAACGATAACAAAGTTATGGTGAATAAGTAGGGAAGAGCCAAGGAGTTTTTAATGCACCTTATAAAAAAAAATATTTTTGTAAATTTGGGGTACATTACATATAGTATCAGAGCTGGAGGTTACAACACTTGGACCTTAGGGAAATCCCAATTTATTTTAGTACATTTATTTCTATTAAAGGAAAAACTAAAAAAAATTCTTACTGTTAGAAACAAAAAAAAAATATGTTGTGATAATGGCAACACATAATGAAGAGGAGATCAAACTTAAGAGAATCTAGATCAGGGACCTCCTAGAGAACCTAGACATAATAGTGAAGGAATTTCAGTCACCTAGGTTCTGGAAACAACGAGGAACCTTATCGTGGAACTGTAAGTTTTCAAGGAAGATAATGGGAAAATGAAAAAAGCACATGAAGACCAGCGGGAAATAAATGAAGTGTTGTTGTTCAACATAGTAACAAAAAAGAGTCCAAAAGACAACGAGGAGGAAGAAGTCAACAAAATATCCTCTAAAACTTATGGTCCTGAAACAAAATATGAGAATAGTTCTTCTCAAGGCACACAAACAACATGCGACAAAACAATCACATGAAGGAAAAGAAAATAGGTGGATCACCTAGAAGGTGAATTCAAGAAGATCAAAGCATCCACCTTTGACGGAGAATCTAGTATGGGTGAAGAGGATGAATCATGGTTACTGGATATAAGGAAATACTTCCAAATCTGTAATTATTGTTGTAACATGAAGGTCTAGATGACCATTTATAAATTGAAAGGAAAGACAAGTATCTTGGGGAAAGACCTGAAATTGGCCAAAGGATTAAAAGAGAAATAGATGGAATGGTTAGAATTAAATAAATACTTCAAGAAACAATATTTATCAAAAATCTATTACGAAAGAAAAACTAAGGGATTTTATGAGCTAAGACTCAGACAAATGACCATGGATGATCTGATAAATAAATTTATTGAATTATTACTATTTGTACCATACATAAAGGAAGACAAAGTAAAAACACATTGATTCTTAAGCTGCCTACCACAATCATACAAGGACATAATTGAATTCGACAATGAAAGGAATCAGAAAAGTAGTCTCAGTTAGGCATATTTCAGCCATGCAGTTTAAGAAATGCATGAATAAAGGTTGTCAAGTTTATGTTATTCAGGTGAATAATCTGTTAGAAAAGGAATATAAACCAAGTCTATAAGATTTTTCAGTCTTGCATGGGTTTAGAGATGTATTTGTCGATGAAATACTATAACTACCTCCAAGAAGAGAGATAGATTTCTCTATCGATCTTACTTCAAGGATTTTGCATGATATCTAAGGCACCCTATAGTATGAGTTTACCCGAATTAACAGAGTTGAAGATTCAACTACAAGAACTGTTTGATGAGGGATACATCAGATCGAGTGTCTGGCCTTGGGGAGCACCGGTCCTTTTTGTTAAATAGAAGGATGGAACTTTAAGATTATGTATTGATTATCGACAATTAAACAAGATGACAATTAAGAATAAGTATCCTCTACCGAGAATTAACGACCTATTTGACTAGGTTGGAGGAGAAAAGATTTTCTCTAAGTTACATTTAAGGTCTAGTTATCACCAAGTCAGAATAAATGATGAATATATAAATATTTTCTTTTTTAGAATGAGATACATACATTATGAGTTTTTTGTTATTCCATTTTGATCCGGATTATTTTCGGCACGAAATGAGAGCGGAGATACAATAAAGAAATGCACAGAGATATTGCATATATTCAATAATATAATAGAAATGTATCAGATATGCAACCATAAACAAAGATATACAGTAATACACGATTTCTATTAATCAAAGAAATGTACAGATAGTGTAAAAATACAGAGTGAAAGACTCGCTAGAATGGTGGCAACTTATCTCTCAGAAGAGATGTGACGGCTACTCACATTCGCAAGAAGATGGTTACAATGAGGCTCTGGAGGACTTTTTACAATAATCGGGAATGCCAAAAGTCCTAGACATAAAAAAACCTAACCCTAGGAGATGAAGCGCCAAAAGTCATGTGGGCCCCGTTTGGGTAAGTTGGTGCATCAACTTCCTGGGGTCGTAACTTTTGCATACGATCTCCGTTTTAGGCGCGTGATAGCTCGTTGGAAGGGTATCGTCGATGAGATTCATTTTGGGGGCTCAATCATGCCTTTGGCTATCATTGAGAACCTATATCTCGAAAAAACTTCATTTAGGCCCTCAAAATGGCCCCGGAAGTGAAAACCTGCTAAAAATAGTAAATTGCCAAAATGGCCAGAAAATTGTTTTGAGCCATTTGGAAAATGTGGGTGGCCCCCGATGTCCACCTAGATCAATCCTCCCTCCTTAGGAAGCAATGGTCTCCATTGCATTGAGTTCCCGGGGGAGAGGGAAAAGCATTTGTTGAATCTGCATCTTGGTGATCTCCTTGTCTTGCTGAAGAAGTCATGTTGCTTAGTTTGTGGAAATCTGTCACGAACCTGTGGCTGGAAGGTTTGGACCTTTTTAACCAGTCTGGCTATTTTAGATGACTGTGTGCAGAAGGAATCTTCGTGCTTTGCTGCAACCTTGTCGACCTGCTTCTGTTGGAT
>ML811709.1:65726-120782 GCA_009831015.1 Picea engelmannii | reverse complement strand
AGATGAAGCGCCAAAAGTCATGTGGGCCCCGTTTGGGTAAGTTGGTGCATCAACTTCCCGGGGTCGTAACTTTTGCATACGATCTCCGTTTTAGGCGTGTGATAGCTCGTTGGAAAGGTATCGTCGAGGAGATTCATTTTTGGTGCTAAATCATGCCTTTGGCTATCATTGAAAACCTTTATCTCTAAAAAACTTCATTTAGGCCCTCAAAATGGCCCCCGAAGTGAAAACCTGCTAAAAATAGTAAATTGCCAAAATGGCCAGAAAATTGTTTTGAGCCATTTGGAAAATGTGGGTGGCCCCCGATATCCACCTCGATCACATTTGGTCTTACTAACAGATCAACAACATTTATGTGTTTTATGAATAGTATATTCAGTCAATATTTGGATAAAGTTGTTTTGGTATTTATTGATGATACTTTAGTTTATTCGAAAATGGAAGAAGAATATGAAGAACATCTGAAAATAGTATTGAAGACCTTAAGGAAACACAAGTTGTATGCAAACTTTGAAAAACGCGACTTCTACCAAAGGAGAATGCAATACCTACGACATGTGATATCCAAAGAAGGTATTGTGGTTGACCTAGAGAAGATAGGATCCATCATGGAATGGCCTATCCCTAAGGATGTGGATGACATCAGGTCATTTATGGGAATTAGGGGTTACTACCACATATTTATAGAAGGGTTCTCCAAGATCTCATATTCCACCACGTCTCTACAGAAAAATCGAATAAGGTTTACTTCGTCACAAAAATATCAGGACAAATTTAATAAGCTCAAAGAATTGTTAACTACAACACCTATTTTAAGGGTAGCAGACCTAGATAAAGACCTTACAGTTTGCATTGATACAATTAAAGAAGTCTTGAGAGGTGTCCTAACTGAAGAGGGACACATCATATGTTATGAATCATGTAAATTAAAAGAACATGAATGGAATTACATCACACAAAACTTGGAATTACCAGTTGTAATTCATGCACTAAAAATGTGGCAACACTATTTAATGGGCAGGAATTTTTTTTGCTAACCGATAACGGTGGTGTGAAATTCTTATTCACTCAACCAAATATTAACACAAGGAAAGCAAGATGGCTGACCTTCTTGAGTGAATTCAATTTTGACGTAAGACACATCAAGGACAAAGAAAACAAAGTGGAAGATGCCATAAGTAGAAGGACCAATGGAATTTTTGAGATAAGTATTAGCAAAGATTAAAGAGACATTGAACAAAGAATAAAATGAACAAGTTATAATGATGAAAACTACATCAAAACCGTAGCAGATTTACAAGGAAATGCATAAAAATTGGACAAAACATATCTGATTTTGGACTAAAAAGGACTACTAAAGTTCAAAAATAGGCTATACATACCTTATTCGGCCTACTTAAATATACACATTCTAGAAGAGTTTCACAAAAATCCATATCCACGTTACCCAACATACCAGAAAATGGTAATAGCCTTGAGAAAATTGTTTTATTGGTCGAACATGAAAGGTGAGACGATTGAATACTTATCGAAATGCCTAGATTGTCAACAGGTGAAGGATGAACATCAACATCCCATTGACCTGCTACAGCCTCTCCCTATATCATAATGGAAGTGGCAGGTTATCTCACTGGACTTCTTCACAGGTTTTCCTAAAACTCAAAAACAAAATGATTCGATTATGGTAGTGAGTCCCTTCGAAGCATCGTATGACATAAAATGTACAACTCCGATTAGCTAGGATAATGAAATTGAAAGACTTATGATGGGACCAGAAATGCTCCAAGAAATGAAGAAAATAGTAAGAAAGGTACAACAAAATTTAAAAGAGGCACAAGGCAGACCAAAAAGTTACGATATTTAAGAAGGAGACACGAGGAATTTCATGTTGGGGACCATGTATAATTAAAGGTCAAAGAAAGGAGAAGCTCTCTAAATCTAGGAAACTGTTCAAAGTTGGAACCCAGGTTTTGTGGGCCCTTTGATATTTTATCTTGAATTGGACCCATGGAATATCAACTTGCACCTCCAAAAAATTGAAAAGTTCATAATGTTTTTCATGTTTCTTTGTTGAAAAAGTATATTCATGATCCTACTCACATCATTGATTGGAACATGGAACAGGTGGAACTAGAAGGCAAGTTCCAAGTGGAAACTCCGCACATTCTAGATATGAAAGAAACAGTACAACAGAATAGAGCCATCGCCCAAGTAAAAGTGCAATGGAAGCACTTTAGTCTTGAGGAGGCCACTTTGGAATTAGAGGAAGATTTGCAGAAATATTATCCAACCCTATTTCAAGAGAGGAATGAACACTGAGGATAGTGTTGTACTTAAGGGGGAGAAGATGTAATATCCCCCAAAATAATTAACTCTTAAAGTCTATATGTAGCTGGGAATAAATTTGAAAATTACTTATCATTTATGGAAAACCCAAATTTGAAATTTGATTATTGTAATTAATTATTTATGCCTATTGGGCAAGGATTTGATTTTCCCAACTAACGTTTTGATTGTGACACATGTAAAGGACAAATATTTTTATATATTAAACGTTGGGAGACAAATGGAACAACCAGGTTGGAAACAACTGACCATGACTCCATGAGTGGGGAACATATTTGAGTTGCGTCTTGTAGGTTGCAAATGAGGGATTTGACCACTAGCAGCCCTTGAAAACCAGAGATTTTTAAAGCTGCGAAAATTTCCAAGGAGGGAAGGAAAGACCTAGGGACAAGATGCACATAAATACGAAATATGGAGAAGGCATGACACTGCTTAGTATGTTGGAGAAAGGATATTACTTGTTGTTATGAACATTGTTTAGTGTGAGGCAACATAATTTATGTTCTGTAGGAAAGAATTGTACCAAAGGAGGATCATTTCAATTCGCCCTTATGGAATCATGGTCAGGCTCGGGGGCGAATGAAGCAAGTAACTTGGTTGTTATATTCTACCATTGGGTGGAACATGGTTGTTCCATTTGTGTCCCAACACCAGTTTTAGATAAGAACCTTGCTTGTATTCTGGTTAATATTATCTTGATTTCGATTGTTATAAATGTGATGAGATTTTGTGATGTTAGTGCATATATAATTGATGGAATGAATGTATGGTATTTTGTTGATTATCAATTTCAGGGTCAGGAATGAGATGGTTTGGGTGATGTATGTTTAGGCATATTATATGTGTTACTTAACAGAAAGTAATATAATCTTTGTAGGTTCTAATTGCGAATGAGAAGGGTTGTACATGTATAAATAGAAGTATATATATATCTATATATATCTATCTATCTATCTATATATATATATATATTAAAACGTAAGGGAAAATAGTATTGTTACTATATTTGTATTAACCATCAAATGAGATATAGAATTTCATGGATAGATACTATTTCAAATTCTGCTCAATTACCCCTTCAACAAAAGATGGAGTGAATAACAATCCTCTTCCATAAAAGTATGCATATTATTTATGTTTATCACCACAATTCAACAATGATCTATTATTCTACTAATGCATGCTACAATAGTTATACAATAATGGAACCATTTGATGCAGACCCCCTATCCCTCTTAAGGGTTGCGCAACCTCCAGGTTAGGATCTTCTGCATCTCGAGCCGAAATGGCTCTTGTGGTTACAAACTGGAATCCTCTAAGCGAACACACAAGTCCCCCACAAATGCCCAGTTGGCTTTTCCAAGCGCCAAGCGTGAGCTCCCACAGCACACGACCAAGAGCCGTGACCTTGCGTTAAGCCAAAAAGGGCGCTTGTTGTGGACCGAAACTTCACAAGTCAAGCGTCATGTCCCTTTGTCCTTAGAATCCTAGGTCGCATAAATGCCGAAATATCATGGACCGGGACTTCACAAGTCAAGCACCCCGTCCCTTCGTTCCTCGAACCCCTGGTTGTTGAAATGCCAAAATATCATGGGCCATGACTTCACAAGTCAAGTTTCTCGTACCTTCATCCTTCGAACCCCTGGTTGCCAAAATGCCGAAATATCATGGGCCAGGACTTCACAAGTCAAGCGTCCCATCCCTTCATCCTTCGAACCCCCAGTTTCCGAAATTATGAAATGTCCCAACACCTATTCCTTTGGGTTTTCGCATTTCGTGAAATCAGCGTGCAAGGGATATCTCTACTCCTTGAAATCCTCGGTTGCCAAAATGTCGAAATATCCCAATACCTATTCTTTAGGGTTTTCACGTTTCACGAAATATTGTTGCAGGGGATATCTCTGCTCCTTGGAATCCCTGGTTGCCAAACTGTCGAAATGCCGAAATATGTCAGCGCTTATTCTTTCGCTTTTTCGCGTTTCACGAAATTTGGGTGCAAGGAATATCTCTACTCCTTGGAACCCTCGATTGCCGACATGTCAAAATGCCGAAGTGTCTTGGCATTCGATCAATGACTCACAATAATCCGTGGGATCTACGGTCCACGTCCAACCTCGCTATTTTTATATTTCGCAATTTTGGGTTTTGAGAGACAAGGATCTCTGTCCTTCCAACTCGCAGTACCCGAAATAGAAAAATGGACCAATGGTCCAGATCTATTTGAGAGATTTGGACGTCAAAAAGCCCTCGCTGCTAACCTCCTCGTTGCTCCACCTTTTCCAATGGCTGGAAGGGTTTCAACATTTCTCCTTAAGGACTCTCCACCATCTGTTCAGATCTTCGAGGTCTCCCCTCCCGGATCTACGTAACGTTAAAGCCTGTGCTTCTCCGTCAAATCAGACAGTTTGCTCCTGAGCTTTTACTCACTTTAGAATTAGAATATTTTCTAAGTCTTCGAAGACTCGGTCTTCGTTCCTTCGAGGTAATGAGTTCTTGGATCTCGATAGCACTTTCCGAAGCATTATCCCTCCTGAGATTTGTTTGGTTTAGACTTCGATTTCATGCGCACTCCTTATGTTTGAGGGATTTCGATAACTCAGATCCACGATATTTCTCATAGAGAAATTCCTCTTGATATCCTTACATTCCTTTCTGGCTTGATAGACACCTTCCAGAGCTTCCAATGAAGAGAAACAATTGAAACTGGAAAAACTCAGACTTCCATCCACTTGTTCATGTAAACAAAAATGACAGGAAAATGAACATAGTCCACACACCATACATTTGGATCAATTTTCCATTCTGTTATATTCACAAGTGCCCAATTGTTACAAAATACCTTCAAAATTATAGTAACTCAAAACATACTGAGATCTCCTACTAACTCACAGTTCTCTCTTATAGCTAATTTCTCTCTGTATTGTCGCTAACCCCAACTGGGCGTACAAACTTTTACTTAACTCAAAAATATTTCTAGGGTTTCCCCTCGCTACTTTCCCACTCAAAAATTGATCCTACGATATGTTAGTTCAGTCACATTCTAGAGGTGTAGTGGAAATTCCTGCTCTGTTTACAATTTTCAAAACATGCCTCAAAGGGTAAAATTCGGCACTGGTTCAGGCATGCCTCCAAAGGTAAATTCTGGCGTTGAGTGAAGGTGGATTTCAAAATCGTTTGTAACTGCCCATGTTGAAGTTTTGGAAAAAGTCTCATGTGTTGAGTGGTCCTGCCTCTATGCGCTTTCCAACGATGCTCCTACATCATACTCCCCTTGACAAAAATTCATGGATTCCTGTCGATGAGCTCCTCTATTGAATTTTCCTACTTCTTGATAGCAGCTTCATTTTCCCAACTGAAATCTTCTATTGGGTGTCCCTTCCATTTGACCAAATATTCAAAATAAGTCTTCCTCCTGGTCTTGTTGCCAATCCTTTGATCAACAATTTTCTCCATCTGCGGCTTTTTTTGCCACATCTGTTCCTCCCACTGAACTTTTCCTTGATCTTCTGACCCTTCTATTTCATATTTCTTGTACAGATATAGGTATGAAACATTGAATATGGGTGAAATGCCCACACCATCTAGCAAATCAATCTCATAGGCGTTTGCATCAAACTTCCTCAAGATCTTACAGGGTCCTATCTTTTACATCTTCAACTTGTTGTGTGTTCCCCTAGGGAATATTTCCTTCGTAAGATGTGCTAGAACCTGATCTTCTACTTCAAATTGAAGTTCCCTGCGATGTTGATCAGCTCTGTGTTTGTATTTCTGATTAGAACTCTCCAACTGTCCTTTGATCTGGCTATGGAGTCGCTCCATCTCTGTAGCAAAATCCTCTACTCTAGCACTCCTGATCTCACCCTGTTCTAAGTCTCTCAACTCATAAACTCCCCTGGGTCGCATTCCATATAGTATTTGGAATGGGCTCCTTCCAGTGCTCCTGTTTGGTGAGTCATTGTATGCAAATTCTTCTTGTGGAAGAATCTGATCCCACTGGTTATGATTTTCAGTAACTAGACTCCTTAATAAATTCACCAAACTTCTATTTACCACCTCAGTCTGCCCATCTGTCTGAGGGTGATAAGTTGAGCTGAAGGATAATTTCGTCCCCATCCTCTTCCACAGTGTCCTCCAAAAGTTACCAACAAATTTTGTGTCGCTGTATGAGAAAATGCTCCTGGGTAGGTCATGAAGTCTCACAACTTCTTTGAAAAACAGATTTGTAACATGCATTGTGTCACTGGTCTTCTAGCATGGAATGAAATGTGCCATCTTTGAAAATCTATCCACCACCACAAATATGGAATCGAATCCTCTTTGTGTTCTTGGCAATCCCAACACAAAATCCATGGGTATTGCATCCTAAGACCTCTATGGTATTGGCAATGGTTGATACAACACAATGTTCTGTCTTTTCCCCTTAGCATGTTGGCAGATTCTACATCTGTTCATAAAATTTATCACTTTTGTTCTCATACCTGGCCAATAGTATGAACTGGTCAAGTGTGCAAACATTTTATCATGGCTGAAATGTCCAGCCAATCCTCCGTTGTGTTTTCCATTTAGAAGATTATCCCTTATTGAGCATTTTGGTATGCATAACTGATATCCTCTGAGCAATAGTCCTTCTTGAATCATGTATTCTGTCCACTAACTTCTGTCTCTCAACATAGGATTAGCACATGCCTCATATGCCTCCTTGAAATCTATATCATCAAGATACATGTCCTTAAGGTGTTCAAACCCCAAGGTCTTCACCGAATTCCTGAATGATCAAACATCTCCTACTTAAAGCATCAGCAACCTTGTTAGCATTCCCGACAATATGTTTTATGACAAAAGTAAAATTTTTCATAAATTGAA
Source organism: Picea engelmannii (assembly GCA_009831015.1). Taxonomy (NCBI): domain Eukaryota; kingdom Viridiplantae; phylum Streptophyta; class Pinopsida; order Pinales; family Pinaceae; genus Picea; species Picea engelmannii. The sequence continues at coordinate 113,573 of ML811709.1, read as the reverse complement.
CCCATTTTGCATCTAGTTATGAATTGCAAATCTTGGTTATCGCTATACAAGACAAACTCTTGCGGGACAAGATAATGGCTCCATTTCTTCAAAGCTTGAATTATGGCATAAAACTCCTTGTCATATGTGGAGTATTTCTTCTTAGTCTCATTCAACTTCTCGCTGAAATAGGTAATAGGTCAATTGTCCTGACTTAGAACTACTCCTATTGCAACTCCACTTGCGTCACATCTTACCTGAAATGTCTTCACAAAATTCGGCAAGACCAGAATTGGTCATTATGTTATCTTCTCCTTCAGTGTATTGAAGATATTTTCAGCCTCCTTTGCCCATTTAAAATATTTGTGTCGCTTCTTCATTGTATCCATCATGGGTGCACAAATCCCATGAAGTCTCTAATGAACTTTCTATAAAAACTTAATAAACCATGAAAGCTCCTTACCTTGAACATGCTCCTTGGTGATGGCCACTCTCTGATCGCTTTCACCTTCTCTATATCCATCTTCAGTTAATTCGAAGAGATCACGAAACCCAAATAAATGAGTTTTGTCTTCATAAAAGAGGACTTCTTAAAATTGATCAGCAGTTTCTCCTGCTGTAGCCTCCTCATTATTAGCATTAGGTGCCTCAAATGCTCCTCTTTAGTCCTGCTAAAGATTAGTATATTGTCGAGATATACAACCACCAAAAACCATTATTCAAAGTGACCTTAATAGCCTATGTATTACATTTGAAAAATTTATGAATTTGAAGGTAAATTACAAAACAACCATAGTGTCCATGAGAACCACAATTTTAATTTTAATAGAGGGGGGTACCCTAGGGAAAGGACCACTTTTTCCACGGTTTTCAAAATCTAATAAGGTGTGTGTAAGCGCAAATTCCAAAACTCAAGTACCTTTTGAGTATGAAGGCTCCCTTTGGATCCTCCCCCTCGAACTGTTTAAGTCCACAGAAACAAAGGGTAGGGCTAGAAAACCATACTATCCTTTAAAGAAATTGAATAAAAGATATTTTTTAATTAACCGAGATAAATGAGTACTTATTTTGAACTCGTAGGAGGACCGAGTCGCCACTAGAACTGGTGTGACGATCTGCCACCACCAAAGGGGGAAAGTGTATCATTGATCCAAATCATGGGTACCCTCGCAAAACGATTAAAGGCCCCATCATTAATTGGTGAAATCTGAACTATTGTTTTCTTTAAGCACAGAAGGTAAGCTGTGACTTATAGTACCAAGAATTTTAAGAATGAAAGAGTATAAAAGCATACAGGAATGCAATATTTAAACAAGTTATACATCATACAGAAATAAAAAAAAAAAAATTATAAGTTATGAGCCTTACGGTGATAAGAAATCATACGAATTATTAAGCTACACAATGATAAGACAAAAACCACAGAGCTCAGTCGCGAAATCCGCAGCGGGTAAATTGATGCTGAGAATACACGCAAGTCATAACATTGTAAACATAAACTACAAAGAGTACAGTTGTACACCCCACGAGGGTAGAACGATATCCTTATACATGTACGGATCATAGGACTTTGAGTTAGACAACGCGGCATAACCTTTTTGAACGCAAAATATGTAAGACGAAAATAAGTTCAGATAGGTAATCCCCATCATCAGTAAGTAAAACTTTTGAATGAACAGGAAGTTAAATTTGAATTATGTACACAATGAAATCAAGTCCTTCCACAGAGGTAAGAGAGGAAACTACCTTACCACTATGAAAAAATGGAAGAAAATTATGAGTTGCTAGAGAAAGCACAAGAGAAATTCAATACCGAAGTTCAGAATTTAATTATAGGCAAGTAATTAATCAAGTAATTACGAATGTAATTGATAAAATAGAAGTTCAATGTTCTGGCATAGCGTCATGCATATAGATATTTACTTACAAAACCTTACAGTTGGTAAATCATGAACCAGTAGATCTAAATCATCGCCGCATAAATTCTATATCGACTGGTAAGGGAAGCAACAATATGAATCCCCAAAAACCCTTGAAAGGTTTAAATCTATGCGTCTATCTTTCTATTCGCCTACAACTATAGTTCACAAACACGACAAAGAAGATACTCAGAATATGGTTCTGATGGATTCTAAGAATGGTGTGTACACTCACTTGGAATGATAGCATTCCATTATTTTTCTAGAACTTACCACGATTTCACAATAATGAAATATACTACAGAGGGTATGGATATTGGGGCTTTGGACAGAGATTAAACGAAAGATAAGAAAAACTTAAATATGAAAGATTCAAAGCGATCCAATACTAACCGAAGCTACTCTAAATTTTTTCCTGAAAACTTCAAACACGAAGTGCCCGAAAAGAAACAGTTACAGGAACAAAATGTAGTACGACTACCACACAAGCTATCCACTTGTGCACCTCCACTCTTACCCATGGCAGATCCGGTCAAAGTCGTTGGCCACGCATACAGAGAAAGGGCATTACATGGTTAACGCTGGGGCGTTTTTCACAAATGCACAGAGCCAAAGGAGAAACGATACAACAATAACCTCGAAACCTTTGCAATGCAGAGTAATAGTGATAGGATTTCTCGTAGTAGCCTGGCCATGTGATTAAATGGACATAACATGCCCTCATTGGGCATGGTCACCTAACTATGCAGGCCACAGGACCACTCTTAATGGAATAGCCAGATGATTAATGTGATTATAGACAGACTTGAAATCTCTATTAACATAGTTTACAAAACACGTTCAGTGTTGAGGCCAGGTCACAAAGTCGGACGAGATTTCACTCAGTGAGGTTTAGGACTTGGGTATGGCGCAAGTGCAGACCCATGGTAGTAGGGTGTAGGAACTGTCACGTCTTCTTTGAAAGGACAACCTCGTAATTACCTTGGTAATGTATCATTGGTGCACTTAATAACCTTTCTTCACACAAGTAAGTTTTGCTTGGGGTGGTTTACCGGATTATATAATTACGAACTACTAGGAATAGTGAATGGTTATGAAATTACATATGTTACATGTCGTTTGTTTACAACAAACGTGATATCTTAGATAGGGTTTATGGTATGCATAGAATCCTTATGATCACTTATGTTGGCATTTGTTGAGGACCCCATTATGGTGAAGGATCGTGTTTTAAGTACAATTTTTAATTACAATACTATTGTGCAATAGCCCATATGGCCTACCTTATATATAGAGAGAGAGATATAGAGAGAGAGAAAGAGATAGGAGGTTTATATAACAATTAAGGTTTTTTAACAATTATGTATATAAGCATAATGGTATGTTAAGATTTCTCTTATATGGAATTTTTACGAGTAAATGTGAACTCTTCTTTCTCTTAATGATTATAAACTTAACATGTTGAGTTGTGATATGAGTTAATCCTATGGTAAACAATTTATATAGACACAACATGATAGGAATAGTGTCATTGTTATGGAAAATATAACATAGTGTGTAAATGCATATAGTAAATAATGCATGCATTATATTTGATAAGTAACCATAACAAAGTTATGGTGAATAAGTAGCGAAGAGCCAAGGAGTTTTTAATACATCCTATAATTTTTTTATTTAATTTGGTAAATTTGGGGTACATTAAAGGCATGTTGTACAAGTTTTGTCTCGAGAATAGGCTAAAATTTAGCAAGGTTTTCGATACTCTCCATAACTCCTTTTCAGGGATGATTCAAGGAGAAAAACTTGGAGTAATTTCAAAGAATATATTGAAGAATATTGGGCACAAGTTTCAAACCTTGATTCTTTACAAGTACGAAGTTATACTTGTTAGAAGTTAGGGTTTGTGACTAATCCATAAACTAGTCCCAAACAAGTGTTTGAGATAAATTTAAGAAGTGATGTTGGATTTTATATGTGAACCCATGTGGACCTAAGATTTATTTGTGGATCTAGTTTGATGATGATGATGATTATGTATGAATGAGAGTGATAGAGATAGTGACAATGACAGTGACAATGGCATGTTGATTCTCTTGTATATATTTGAGGGTAGAAGGAAGGGGAAAGGAAAGGGGGTTGGATTCTCCTCCTAGTTGGAGCTCGAGAATCGAGGGAGTTGTAGCTTTCTTCAGAGCCTATAAATTAGGGAGTTGGTGCCTCCTTCTAGTTGATGCTGGAGAAGATTTGAAGCTTCCTATGCATGTAATCTTGTTATTATATAAAAAAAACATTTTGTGGATTTCCACGTAAATCTATTGTGCATTGTGTATTTTTTTTGTTACTCTCTATTGTATATTGGATGCATTTATTTGATTAAAAAGTTATCATTTTCGAAAGTGTCGAATTGTACTTGACACTGATTCATCTCCTGTCTTAGTATCAACACATAGTTCATGTGTCAAGTTATTTCATTTCCTCTAGCACCATAGATTACTATAGATCCCCATCTATCTATTGGGGGAATGCATTTCCTTTTACTTTGTCTCTAAAACAAATTTTGGTATGTAACATGTTTTCCTTGCATTCTCGAAATCTTAGTATTTTTATAAATTATTCCATAGACATGGCAAGGCGGTGCATCCAACTAGTAACAAAGAGGGCACTTGCCAATTAGAGTCAAGTTACTTTCAATCTTCATTGCATAACTTGAATGGTGTTATTTAAATATGGTGGTCACTTTCATTAATTAATTACACAATAGTGGTTTCGTCTTAAGATATATTAACAAATTGATATCGTTCAAATATGGCTAACATAGATCATTGTCTTAAAAACTTAAAACATATCATTTTTTTAGTTTTTCATCTTATTTTATTAACTCTAGAACCATTGAGGAACATTATCATGGAAAACATCTCTTCTATCACGAGTTTTGATAACTAGTATCTCCTTTTTTTGAAGAGAAATTAAAAAAATGTAAGATTGTCCACTTATTAACTTACCCCAATAAATACTAAGTAATAAGAATATCTCTCATTCTCCTAGCTCCATACTATACAACTGCTTGTTAGCTCCCTATAATAAATGAAATTATGATGTTTTAACCGATAGTGTTTTTTCAGGTGGATTTTTTAGCCTTATGATTTACAATCCTTGTTTAGGGTTTTGATCTTCCGCTTGGATGCTACTACATCCTTTTGTTAGTGCGATAAATAAATGACACAACCAAGAAGAAGACTCCAATGCTTGTGGGCCATAATGTAACACAGCCTCTTACACAAATAGAATTATGGCCTCTTAGTCCCTAGTATTGGTTTAAGTAGGTTTTTTAGTTGGAAATTATGGCTTCTTATTCCATAATGTAAAACTCATCCACCTCATATATAATAAAGAAAATTATGGTTTCTTATTCCATAGTTTTTTTTCTAGTGATTTGTTTAACTTTATGGTTTATAATGGTTATCTAAAATTTTTGACACCTAGTTCATCCTTTTATTTGTGTAATAAATAAATTGCACAAATAAGAAGATATTTCATAATTCAAATTCTTATTAACGCAATGAATAAATTACACAAGAAGATCTCTATGATTTGATTTAAGTTAGATCAATTCCTCATTTGCTTGTTACAATAACCGAAGGTATAACTTCTTATCCTTTGTTAAGGGATTTTTTTATTTAAATAATTTTTTAACATTCTTATTAAATTAGTCTTTTTAAGATTTCTTTTAAATTATTTTTTTAATAATAAATGAAACCATAACATCTAGATCGATAATAATTGTTCAAATGGATTATTTACCTATGTATTGGTATACTTCATCCTTGTGTTATAAATAAATTGAATATGAGCAAATGGATTTGGTGTGTGTTTTTATCTCTAAAGGATTCAATTCCTTTGTAGAGGCTAATTAGGAGTTACATTTAAACCATATAATCAGTTTCTTCTTCTTAGTTTTGGGTTAGAACTGTGAGTGATGGAAAAGCGAGAGGTTAGATCATGCTCTCTGTTGCAAGATAATTTGAAAGAGGAGATACTGAAGCAGTTGCCCATTGAATGCATATGTAGGTTTCGCAGTGTTTTCCAACAATGGGATGCTCTCTTTACATCAACCCGATTCATAACTACCCAATGGGATGATTTCCCTTTAAATAAAAATCCATGGTTGGTTCTATGCGACCTTGGCGTTGTTGGGCCTACTGCTTTTCAACAAGGATGTGGAAGCCTTATTTCTCCCTTAGGGTTTTTGGTGACATATTTTCTTACGCTTATTACCACGGATCATCCTCATGCCTGCTTTTTATCAAGATTATGTGATGCCCAAAATTAATTCTACGAAACTTTTCGACCGACCTAATTGTCTGCAATCCTTTCACACGCAGGACGAAAAGTATTCGCGCACCAGATTCATAGTGGCAACGGAGTGTGATCATAATCGACATACTGACAAAGTGGTTGCAGTCTGCCAAGTTCCAGGGGGGAGAACAGGGAGCTGGCAAGCGCGGCACTCTTATTCAAAGTCTTGAAATATACGATTCGTCTGTGAAATCTTGGACCACCGTAAGGTATGTTCCCGACAAGGTGTCAGTAACGGGGATTAGGATGCTTTTCAGTGACAGATACTTCTATTGTAAGGTCTCCTTTTCCGAATGCAGGGGCAATCTTGGTTTGAGGATGAAAAACGATAGTTCCCTCTTTGCTCCATTGACAGACTTGGTTAATGGCATTATGTTCCATCACCTCGTTGCCAAACCCTAGAAACCGTAGGGCCCGAAATTCAAAATGCTCGGAAATTGATTCTGAGAGTATTTGGAGGTGAGCCCGAGGAGGCCGTACTCTCCTATTTCAAAATTATCCCCAATGTCCAAGTATTAAGGGATAAAACTGAGAAATAAGGAGGGTCCTAGGAAATTTTTGGAATCCTTAGGAGGTTCGTACGATTTTGCAAAAAGAGGGTTGTTTTTCTTGAAGTTTTTGGCCATGGGTTCTTCAAGACCTATGCTCTGATACTATGTTGATTTTTCAATAACTTGGGCTTAAGTATAAAGCTCATTTCATTTTATCATTTGACTTAAACCCTAAACAATTTGTTGCAACAACCAAGATCACAAGAAGAATCACCATGCACAAATATACAAGATGTATCATGAGAAACCCTTCTCAACAAGGGAAGAAAACCCATTCAATACTTTGCTAAATTCTTCAAGAGAAATACCTCCTCCACCAAGAAAACCTAGCACACAAAAGGGTTCTTGCAAACCCTAGAAGACTAGCACCCAAGAGAGGTGCACGCTTTTCCCAAGAAGATGTACTTGCTGAAATTTCCAAACTCACACAAAAGATATGATTCCTCAATTGGGAATTTTCCTTCACTCATATTAGACTGAACCTCTCAACAAAAGTGTCTATTGGCACAACATGTGGGACCTCTCTAACTCAAAATATAATTAATAATAATCATGCTAATTATATTTTACATTAATTATCTATTACATTAATGTGGCCCACCTGTACCCTTTACATTACAATTAGGGTTACATGTAATGTACCCTTTACATTACAATTAGGGTTACATGTAAGTCTGACTCTTGAATAATATAGCAAGGGATCTCACACACCCAGTAGTGCTCAACCACTAAGGGCACATCCACAGCAAGGGATCTCACACACCCACTAGTGCTCAACCACTAAGGGCACATCCACAGGGATGTCCATATCACTATCTCACCTTGTCTCATAGTAAAACCACACTCACTACTGCTCAACTACTAGGACAGGCACGTCCAACTCAAAAGATCTCCTTTCCCACTACATTACGCACGAGAGTCATATGGAGTTCATCATCTCAACTATCTACTCATAGGAGGCTAATACATCGTCTTCATCTATATCTCATGCCTAGCTCATGGGAATTCATACGTTCACCTTGTGCTCAACCACATGCAAGTCGAAATCAATAGATCTCCTTTATCACTCCTTTATCACTTCGTTACACAAGAGAATCATCGGGATTTCCTATCAACTCTTTAGAAGGAGGAGGCCATCACTATGTTCCAGTTCTATCTCATACAGGAACCACACATCGATATCACGGACTCTCTCTCAAGTTGACTCAATTAGTTTGTGTCCTGGAAAATGTCTCACGCAACTGTAATCATTAACAATTTGAACCATTACACCTCTTCATTTGAATTAATAATAATAATTAATATTATTATTATTATAATTAATAGTTTGATTTAAAGACTTTAAATCTCTTGTTTTGCATTTAGTCTATTCTAACTAAAAACTTGTCACTGCAAATGTTGCAGAAATCGGGTTATGTGGAGGTGCTTCCTTCAAACCATGTTTTTAAGCGTCGCCTCTTCTTCCACGCTTATTCCTCTATCATGAGACCAATGTTTCGTGCTTCATCATCCTTCCGCTTTTTTATTTTTATCCCCCATATGTCCGATGTTGAGACCGTGTTCTCTAGGCTTCGACACTCTGAAACTTTTCTTCTCTTCACCAAATTGTGTTATCTCTGAAGTGATATCTTCTGGAGTGTTATATCTCGATTTACTTCAATTCACAGTTTTAATACTCATCGTTGAGCACGATTTAGGATCAATGTTCTAATCATTCTTTTAAAAGACTCATTTCTCACAATTTTCTTATCCTTTTCTAATGGTTGGGATTCAATCGTGATATGGAAGATTGTTGTTTCCTCTGCTACTTTGCGGCTTCGGGAGTTTTTTATTTTTATAATCGTCCAATTCTCGTGGACTAAATTTCACTGAAGTGTGTATAGTCTATTAATATTGAGTTGACGTGTGTCCATAAACTTCAATGGTCCAGATCCTATTTGAGAGCTTCGGTTCTCCATGACTCTGGGTTACTATAACTCTATAGTAGTTCAATTCCTCTCTAGTGATAACCTACCAAATAAGCCATAACATGGTGGCAATATCTTTCTCCACTTATGCTATCCTTACACTATGCTTGATCAACGATTGATAATGCTCCCGAAGTAGATCAATGGTTAGCATTATTCATGATTTACTCTTACTCTATCCTTCCACTGTACTTGATCAACAATCGAGAATACTCTTAAATTATATCAACGATTAGCGTTACTTCGTGATTTAGGCTTACTCTATCCTTCTATTGTACTGCATCAACAATCGATAATTCTCCCGAGTTAGATCAACGATTAACATTACTTCATGATTTACGCTTACTCTATCCTTCCACTATAATTGATCAACGGTTGAGAGAACCCAAAAGATATTAGATTAATGACCATCATTAACTTCAACCTTCGACGCTTTGAGTATTTGTTGGTAGTAGAAATTGGATATCCCTGAAGGAATTACTCCGAGAGAAACATAGCTTGTTGACATCACTATTGACATGGAACTCGTTGAGTGGCTTCCACATGTCACCTAGATTCTTGAATTCCATATACCTAAAGTGCCAACTAGACCTTGACACTTGTCACCCACGTGTCCTTGACGATGTGGGATATTACTGTCTATACCACACCACGTGGCTTACTTTGTGACATTGAAACTCTGAACTTCGGATGAAATTACATGATCTAAACCCTTTTTCACTGAAGTGGTCAATGCCAAAGTTGACAGTCTCCTTGTGATCTGATGAATCTTATGTTCTAATCTAGATCAACAGTTGACATGACTTTCGACCTTCGGCGTTTGAGTAATCTTACTTATTCTTGCCTTCTTTTTGTCATAGTGATCAACATCAGAGTTGGTTGCTGCTACACGACTCGTAACTCTATTATGACGTCTATAATATTTCACTCTAGAATAATGTTTTTCGTGACTTCGGGGATTCAACCATCCAGTAATCCTTCATGTTCTAGACTCCTTTTCTTCGGTGTGGTTAGTGTCGGAGTTGACCAGTTCTACTTAGATTTAATCCAATGGATGAGATATTTCCTGATGCTATATGATGATTTTAATCAGGAACTTCATGCCTTGTCCTTTCTTATCCTATCCTTCCACTTTATTTTGATCGGACGATCAATATTACTCCCAGAATTTTTCTAAGATCGTATGACTCATGTCCACTTTGGGACTTCGTCTTCGGCTAAAATATTTTCCTTTGGGTAATTTTATCTGAAGTAGTGAGCTTTGAATTTGATCATTATTTCTTCTACATGATCTGATGGATTAAGTCACTCTCGAATATTCAATAATACGACCACGATTATCTCCTTCTTTACATAGGTTTCCTCTGTGATCCAACGGTCAGATTTACATCTGAATTTTGGATTAACGACTCCAGTTGCTTGATTTTTATAAAGGTTTCCACCTGTAAAAATTATCTTTCTAAAAATTGATCTCCTATGTGACTTCAAAACCACTATCTCTTCTTATCTTTGGAAAATGTACCTGTAACAAATATCATTAATCCTTTATAGTGATTGAATATTACATCAATGACATTTACCATATGCTTTTTCTCCTGAACATTAGTCATCCTGCTATGTTTCATTCTCTTTCCATCAATGAACCTTCATTACATATGGTCAAACCTTATTGGCCATCATGATACTAATGAAAATTGTATAACTTTGTTCATGACTAATTCATGTTGTATGAATTTGTTCATGAATGATTCATGTTTCCATCAATTACAACACACAATCAATAATGCTAACAAGTACTCCATGTCAATATATCATTTATTGTGGGATGTTTGGCTCAATCAACCATTCTTTCAATTGATTCTTGTTCATCCTCTAGAGTCATTCCTATGACCATCATCAATTCATGCTAGAAAAACCAATATTATGCTATGTCAATCTACTCATAAAATATTACAACATGTTTAGGGTTTTCAACAACCCTAGATGCTGAGATTCCCTCTTATTCTATGAGACTCACCTTCAAACAAAAACCTTATATCCACCTTCAACCCTAAGAGTTTCATCTCAACCAATAAAATACATCTGTATGGAGTGTCGATATAGAAGCAACATCCATCATAGATCCAACCCATCTCTATAATGATTTTTCCCTTAGAAAGTGAACTATGTATGGTATATTCTTATAACCATAGACCTTAGCACTAGGATCTATAACTAGTCACACGTTCTCATTCAAATCAATTGGTGCAACTGTTATTCTCTATAATTTATCTCTTTCAACATCACAACATGGGTCAAGTTGTTGCATGTCTTCTAGCACCACATATTAATATAGCTTCTCATATATCTATTGAGTTAATGCATATTTTAGTTTGCCTCTAAAACAAATTTTGGTATATAACATGTTGTACTTTCATCCTTGAAACCCTAGTATTTTCATAAATCATTTAACATTTTGTTTCATAGATATGGCAAGGTGGTGCATCCAATCGCATAAGTGTGCTAGTAACAGAGAAGGTTCTTTCCAATTAGGGTCAAGTTATTTTCAAACTTCATTGTATAATTAGAATGGAATTATTTAAATATGGTGATTATTGTGATTAGTTAATTATACAATAGTGGTTTCTTGTTAGGATAGATTAACTAATTGATACCGTTGAAATATGTCTATCATAGATAATACTTTTAAAATCTTAAAACATGTAGGTTTTCCAAGAAAATATACATTAATTTTTTTTATAGGGTAGATGCATCTTAAGAAGCATCTATTAAGCCTTAATAAATATAAAAATACAAATATAAATCAAAGTGAGAGATAATGAATCTATCTTAAAATAATATTTTTTTTTCCTTTTTTCCTTTTAATTTCACTAACTTTATCCTCTAACCAACATTGTCATGAGATAGATGTCCAAGGCTACAACAAATGTAAAAACATCTTCTTGTCTTAAATCTATTAAACACATAAAGTATAAAAGAATATACATTTAATATTTAAGTATTTAAAATATCTAAATTTTATTAAGAAATATATTTCATAGTTATAGAAGCGATAGATTAAAAAAATCTACTAAGACTTAAAATGGATAAAAATAAAATAAAATATATATCTCTTATATCGAGAGTTTTGATATCTAGTGTCTTCTTTATTAATGAAATAAATAAGGACTATGTTATTAAGGGGACAAACTTTATTTTTTAGGTGAATTATTACTTTTCTATTTTGTGCTAAGAATATTTTTTAAAAAAAGGCACAAGTAACAAGAATAACTCTCATTGGCCTAGCTCCATACTATACAACCCCTTGTTCACTCTATAATAAATGAAATTATGGTGGTTTAAAATAGTGGTTTAGGGATTCTATCATGGTCTTGGATAGCTAGTACATCCTTTTGTTAGTGCAATAAATACATAACACAGCCAATAAGAAGATTCCAATGCGAATTGAATTTCTATAAAATTAAATGTATATAACGTCCAAATTATCATTAAACATATTTCAATAAATAAAATAAATTGTACAAATAACAAAAAAAAAATCTATCCTCCCTTCATACCCTAACAACTACTCTACTTCCTATAATAAAGAAAATTATTTCCTATTATTCCATAGTATTTTTTCAGTAATTTCTTTAACTTTATGGTTTAGAATGGTTATCTAAATTTTTTTTCCCAAGCCTTTGATAGCTAGTTCATCCTTTTACTAATACAATAAATAAATTTCACAAATAATAAGATATATCATCATTCAAGTTTTTGTTATTGCAATAAATAAACTACACAAGTAACAAAAATATCTCCATGATTTAAGTTAAACCAATTCTTCATTTGCTTTTTACAATAACTTAAATTATAACCCTTTATCCCATAATATTTGTTAAGTGATTTTTTTATTTTATAATTGGTAATAATTAGCTACCATATCTGTTAAATTAGTATATTATTTTTTACATAATAAATGAAAACATAAACTCTCCATCCATAGTATTTTTTCAAATTGTTTATTTACCTATGTATTGGTACAATTCATTGTGGTCTTATAAATTGAATATGAGTAACTGAATTTTGTGTTTTATTTATTTATTTAGTAAGGATTGGATTACTTTGTGGAGGCTAAGTGGGAGTTACATTTAAACCCTTATTAACTTATTTCAATAAAAACACCACACAAATAACAATAAGAACTCTCATTTTGTTCACTCTGTGTAATAAATGAAATTATGGCCTTTTAACACATAGTATTTATTCAAATGTTTTTTTTAGGCTTATGGTTTATTATGGTGGTTTAGGGATTCTATCTTGGGCTTGGATAGCTAGTACATCCTTTTGTTAGTGTCAATTAATAAATGACACAACCAACAACAAGATTAGTCTGCCATGTTGTTCACTTTAGGACCTCTTAGCCCATACTCTATTTGTTTAAATAGGTTTTTTAGTTTACAATAATTATTTAGTATGAGAAAATAAATAATGTAATTCCTTAAAATTCAATACCCATAAAATGTCCAAAACATCATTTAACATATTTCAATAAATAAATAAAATTGCACAAATAACCAAAAAAATATCTCTTCCTCTCTCCATACTCTAACAACTAGTCCACCTCCTATAATAAAGAAAACCATGAACTCTTATTCCATATTTTTAGTGATTTCTTTAACTTTATGCTTTACAATGGTTATCTAAATTTTTTATTCTTAGGCTTTGATAGCTAGTTAATCTTTTTATTAAAATAATAAATAAATTGCACAAATAACAAGATATTTCATAATTCAAGTTTGTATTAATACAATAAATAAATTACACAAGTAACAAGAAAATCTTTATGATTTAACTTAGACCAATTCTTCATTTTCTTTTTACAATAACTAAAATTATAACCTCTTATTCCATAATATTTGTTAAGAGGTTTTTTTATTCCATAATATTTGTTAAGAGTTTTTTTTATTTTATAATTGGTCTTTTTAGGATATCTTTTAAATTATTTTTTAATAATAAATGAAATCATAATATTTTCATCTTCAAATGGTTTATTTACCTATGTATGGGTATACTTCATCCTTGTGTTATAAATTGAATATGAGCAAATGGATTCGGTGTGTGTTTTTATCAGCCAAGGACTCAATTCCTTTGTGGAGGCGAAGTAGGAGTTACATTTAAACCCTAAAATCAACTTCTTCTTCTTAGTTTCGGGTTAGAGTTCTGAGTAATGAAAAATTGAGAGGTTAGATCATGCTCGGAGTTGCCAAATAATTTGAAAGAGGAGATACTGAAGTGGTTGCCAGTTGAATGCATATGTAGGTTTAGCAACGTTTGCCAACAATGGAATGCTCTCCTTAGGTCAACCCGATTCATAACTACCCTATGGACTGATTTCCCTTCAAATAAAAAACCATGATTGGTTCTGTGCGACCTGGACTCTCGAAGGCGTTGTTGGGCCTATTTCTTTTCCACAAGGATGTGAAAGCCTTACTTTTTCCTTTGGTTTTTTGACGACATCTTTTCTGACGGTTATTACCACAGATCATCTGCAGGCCTGTTTTTTATCAAGACTATGTACTGCCCAGAACGAATGCTACCAAACTTTTGGACCGACCTAATTGTCTGCAATCCTCTCATGGGAAGGACGAAAATTCTTCTCGCACAATGCTCTCGCAAGGCATAGTGGCAGCGGATTTTGACGGTAATCGACAGACTTACAAAGTGGCTACAGTCTGCAAGGTTCCATGGGACGAACAGGAAGCTGGGAAGCACCGCACTTTTATTCCAAACCGATCGTTTCTGGCAGAACTGCATCTTCACAAACAACAGGCCTGCTACTGATCCTGATCCGTGGTAATAAGCATGAGAAAACTTTTTGTCTAGAAAGCAAAGAGAGAAGTATGGCTTCAACGCCCTTGTGGAAAAGCAGTAGGCACAGCAACGAATTCGACAGTCCTGGTCGCACAGAACCAACCATGGCTTTTTGTTTGCAAGGAAATCAACCCATTCGGTACTTATAAATCGGGTTGATGAAAAGAGAACATTCCATTCCTGGAAAATGAGGTGATACCTACATAGACATTCTAACTCGAAACCGCTTCAGTATCTCCTCTTTCAAATGATTGGGCAACTCAGAGAATAATCTAACCTCTCGCTTTTCCATCAGTAACTGTAACTCGAAACCAAAACTCAGGAGAAGAAGCTCACCAACAAGTGGAACCCAAAACTAATGAGGAGAAGCTGATTTTAGGGTTTGAATGTACCTCCTACTTAGCCTCCACAAAGGGATAACATCTTAGCAAGATAGAAAAACACACAACTGAATATAGAGGAGCTCCGTTTTCCATTTTCTCATAGCAATAGACATGCGAAAGAAATATTTGAACAAATGGTATGGACGGAGAAGTTATCATTTCATTTATTATTTAAAAAAAAATTAATGGAAATTTTAAAAATATTTATTTAATAATTTATTGAAATTTTAAATAATTATTACAAATTATAAAATTTAAAATTTTATTTAATAAATATTACATGATAAAAGGTTATATTTCATTTATTATAAAAAAAATTATTTAACAAATATTACATGATAAAAGGTTATATTTTAGTTATTATAAAAAGTAAATAGGAAATTGGTCTAACTTAAATCATGGACATTTTCTCCTTGTGTAATTTATTTATTGCATTAATATAAATATAAGTTATGAGTTACTTGTGTGGTTTATAGAAACCTTAAACAATCCTTATAGACCATCTTTTTAAATAATAAAGTTAACTTTAGAGCACTCCTATGATTTGGGGCAAATATTTATTGAAGTAAGTTAATACTTGGACAAACATGATCTTTTTTAAAGTAAGTATTTTTTGTAGGGATAATTTTAAGGATGTAAATTTATTTTAAAATGTATTAAAGATAAGAGGTATACATACCCTACTCTCCTTGAGATTTGAACATGTGACCACCAAGAAGGAAACACATGTTCTCAACCATTAGACCCACTCAAGTGTATACAATAATAATAATAATAATAATAATAATAATCTATTTTTAAGGTCACCGCCAAGCCACCACACCAAATTGGTGTATGAGACCCACTTGTTTGTGGGACAAGGGACCCCCCTCCACCCAACGATTTGACTGGTAAAGTCTACGAAGGTATACATACCCTACCCCCCTCTAGATTTGAACTTGTGACCTCTTAAGAGGAAACACATGTTCTTAACCATTATACATAATATAGAATTAGAAAGTTTTTTGCTCAAGAAAATGTATAATTGTTCAGCGTCTAAAAGAGTTTATGTTTATTTTGCAATCATTTCAGGTGTTGAATAAATTTAAAGTTAAGAATGATCTATGTTAGAGATATTTCGATACTATTAAATGGTTAGTATATCCTAACAAGAAACCACTATAATATAATTAATTAATCACAATAACCATTGTATTTAAATAACAACATTCAAATTAGAATTTTCAAAGTAACTTGATTCTAATTGGAAAGCACCGATCCACGTGGATATTGGTGGCCACCCACCTATTACAAATCGCTCACATACAACTTTCATCTTGGAAGTTTCATTTTTTTTATCTTGGTAGCTTTTTTTCTAGCTTTTTTGGTCCTAAATTTCTTGGGTTGTTTTGAGGCCCTAAACAGTGATTTTTGGGCTCGTCATAGTCACGTTGTAAAGAAAGTCAGAGCATGATGAAAACATGCATATTAATCGTATATACCTTTCCAATGGGCTATCGTGCATCTAAAATAAAGATCACATGCAAAAGTTACGACCCCGAGAAGTTGATGTACCAACTTACCCCATTGGGGTCGACATGAATTTTGGCGCTTCATCTCCTAGGGTTAGGTTTTTGTATCTATATAACTTTCGCATTACTTCTTGATGTTAAAAAATGCCTTGAGGCCTCATTGTGATGTTCTCAAACGAATTCGAGTAGCTTCCACATGTCTTCTTAAAAATTAACTCCTACCATTCAAGCAAAATTGTTCATTATGCATTTTTACAGTTTCTGTTATTGTTCTTCATATAAGATATGATCAATATATTATTACAATGATGAGTGTTCCATATATAGGGAACACAAGGTGACCATACATGAAAGGATGTGTCCCTTGAATAATCAATAACTATTTATTATTATCATTTACTTGTTAAGTACTATATTTAATAATCAATAATAATTATATTATTAATTATTATTTTTAGAGAATGTCTTCCTGATGTTGTTCAAACATCAACACTCCCTCTCAACGAGGGAGACATTCTGCAACATGCCATTCTTGTCTTTGAATTATACAAATCTCACCCTAGACTCATGACACTTGTCTTCTAGTCTTAGGAGACATCTCTCTCCCACGAGAACCGAGGAGAAACTCCTTTTGTGTCTCTCCCTCTGAGCCAATTAACTCTCTCTAAGATTAGGCTCACTTTGGGTCCACATGTAAAAGCATATAGCATCTTGAGTCTTTATCATTCCTTTTCGAATCACCATGACTAGGACAAAGACGATACCAAGATCTTTCACCATAGGCACACACCTATGAGTGAATGACAACTTGATGCTAACTCACATGTGGAAAGCACTTCAAGCATCTCGAGTCCATATTATTCCTTGTCATGATCAAGGAAGGACTACGTCTGGGCCCATTTACCACATGTGCACATTTATGATAAATGTATTCTATCTCCCTTGGTCTGCAGCCCAATCTAGTAGAAGTTATAACCGATGCTGAAACATTAACACTCCCTCTTAACTAGGGACGTATCTTTCCATAGTAGTACACAACTATTGTCCAGAGACTCGCAGTCTCCACGAGTGGTACACAACCACCATAGTATAAAAAGGTTTGTCACACATGGCACTCCCATGTGGACTTCTAGAGGCTACTCCCTCTAGGAATACTTGGGGTCAACTCCCCATAGTGCGAGACACCAAGGGTCAAATCCCTTGACATGTCATCATGTAGATGTGTATTTCCATAATATAGATGCTTATACCATCGTAGAGGACATTGATCATGTCATTTAGGTTGTGTGACACCACAATGAATTGCATGTTAGAAGTGAGCAATCCATCACTCACATTCATCTCGTGGACCATAGCATTCTACAGGTAGAACTGTGGCTTGTGCAGTTTCAACGCCAAGAAGATGATGAGGATCACGAGAAACATGATGAAGAGGAACCCCAACAGAACCTGTAGGAATCCCCTGAAGGGAGACTCTTCCCACCAGTAGACATGACTACTACAATCTCTGTGAGTCATACATCCCTTCGCTGACATTGATGAGATTCACTCACAGGGTTGTACTTGTTATGTATGTAAACCATCCATTGTTCAAGAAGTTTCTCAAGGAATTTGTGGAGGAATATGGCTTCCATTTCCCTTTTATTTACTTGGGCCATCCTATGAGGGAGTCAATCCCATTCTAGATCTTATACCATGTTTTTGTTCTTCATATAAGATATGATCAATATATTATTACAATGATGATTGTTCCATATATAGGGAACATAAGGTGACCATCCATGAAAGGATGTGTCCCTTCAATAATCAATAACTATATATTATTATCATTTACTTATTATATACTATATTTAATAATCAATAATAATTTTATTATTAATTACTATCTTTAGAGAATGCCTTCCCAATGTTGTCCAAACATCAACAGTTTCAACATATTTCTTTATTGAATATAAGTTAAGTTTTACTGTATCTATGTTATTGTTCACTATATCTATGTGGTAATATTATAGATATGTATTTCATTTAGTTCCACTCATAAATATGGATCAGTGGCATGAGAGCGGTTGACTCCTTGTCATTCTTAGTGCATGTCCCCAAGGAGGTCATGGTATAGAGAGTTGGGTCTTGATATTGGTTTTCTTCATAAAAACTACTCTCGCATGCCCAAACAACCTTCCATGGAGGGAGAAAAACAAGACAATGGGACATGAGATCCTTTCAAAATGTTGCTCGAGGAAGACCTCGAGTGATAAATGAATGAGACAATGGAGAACTTTGAACAAATCCTTCGACAACTGCCAACAAGGGACGTATCTTCCTCAAGTGGAGGCCCTGCCAGCTTCAAGGTATAAATTTGTTTCTATATTCCTATATTTGAAGGTCATATAGATGCAGATGTTGTAGAAAAATGGTTAAATCTGCTAGAACGATATTTTTTTGTCCATAACTTTTCAGATAGAGAAAATATTTACATTTGTTCTCCTTAAGGTCGTTTCCCATCTCAAGTATTGGTGGTATACTTTCTGTGAGCAAGAGGAACAAAAGGAGTCTCCATTATTTGCAGTTGCACCCACCAAGGGTTCTTTTAGGGACGTTATTAAAGAAGAATACTACCTTGTTTGAAGTCATGACAACTTATATACAAAATGGACCATGCTGTAGTAGGAAAGGGACCAAAAAGTGTTAGAGTTCACAAATGTCTTCCATACCTTGTGCACCAAGGTAGATATCAGATAAACTGAGCGACATATGGTGTGAAAGTACCATGATGGTTTGCATAGATACATCTAGACATAAATTTAGTTTGTGGAGATATCATCATTGGGCACGACTTATAAATATGTTGTCAAAATCGAGTAGAAATTTAAACAAAAGACACAGGTATTTGGGTCTCAGAACCCCTCACAGTAGAAGCAGGGAAAGGGAAGCCCCAACCCACAAAACAAAGGGAAGAGAAAGGGTGGACAACCTCAGGACAACTAGTATAATCTATAGCCAAAGAAGGACAATGAGAAGATGAATAAAGACACTTGGAAGTGGTGTGAGTTCCATAAGATCCCCTAGCATAACACTATTGAATGCCACTCAAAGAATTAATTGGTGACTGACTTGAAATACTCTCAATTAGATTTGCGTTTTGACTCTAATATAGAACTAGAAAAAGGATACAAATCATTGACACAGAACTCAGTGCTATGATTGTTACAACCAAGATCCATCCGGGTGAACCTGATGAACTAGAGGAAGGAGAGAGCCTCTTTCATTCAAAAATGGTGGTAAAAGGTACTCCGTTGCACTTCATCGTTAATAGAGATAGCCAAAAGAACCTCATCTAAGCAGAGGTCATCAAGCAGTTGGCACTGCCAACAACACCGCACCCACAATTGTACACCATTGGATGGATTTGCCAAGGAAGTGATATCCACTTCAACCAACAACTCCTTTTTTCCTATGACATCAAGCCTTGGAAAGATGATGTATTATGCGATGACTCCCCCCTTGAATTTTTTTATTTTATCTTGGGCCAACCTTATTTATGGAAACTCGTGTTGTATATGAGTCTAGTCCTCGTGGTGTTATTATTACTTTTGACAAGAAATTATACGGGATACCCAAGGTAGTCGCACCTACTTCCATTTCCTTTATCCCTGCCACGAAATGAAAGAAGGTCAACTCTCATACCGGGAAGTTTGACTTATTCATGATTCACACTCAAAATGAGCGGGAGGTCATAGCCACATCCATGGCCTCCGCGACAGGTCCATCCACGTAGTAGAAACAAGTCGACAAGGTCATGGAATAATACAAAGATAACTTCTCCTAACCCACTGGGGTACCTATGCACTATCAAGTCAATCATTCAATTGATATGACCTCCAATACATTGCTACCCGATGGGCCAGTCTATCACCACTCTCTATTATAAAATTAGGAAATCAAGCACTAGATCTAAGAGTTGCTAAAAAATGGGCATATCTGAACAATCTCATCACCTTGTGGAAGCCCAACGATGCTTTTGCAGAAAAAAATATAGGACTCGGTGACTCTACATCAATTACCAGGCCCTAATTAAAATCACAATTGATGATCTCCTTAACCAACTCAAGGGGGCCAAATACTTCAGTAAGATTGAACTGAATTTCATCTACCACCAGGTCCCAATAGAGAATACTAATGGATGGAAGACTGCCTTAAAGTCCAAATAAGTTCTTTTTGAATGCCTGGTGATGCCCTTTGGCTTGATGAATGCCCCAACAAATTTCATTAGGATGATGGATGATATCTTCTGCCATTTCACCAATTATTTTTTGGAGGTGTATTTGGTTGACATCCTCATCTTCAATAGGAGTTGGTTAGAACACTTGCAACATATTCAATAGGTTATCCACACCTTGTAGCAGCACAAGCTATATGCAAATTTGGAAAAAATGCTCCTTCAACATGGACAAGGTCCAATACCTAGGATACAATGTTGATGAGAATTGGGTGCATGCCATTCATGACTCACTAGCACTGACCAAACTCACTAACCTTTGAAGATTATTAGCAATTTCTAATTTCTATCGTAGATTTGTGTTGGGATTCCCCCATATTGCATGGGCCCTTAGCCAAGTGACTATAGGCGATGGTAAGAATTTTTTTTTGTGGGACCTATAAAAAAAAATGTTTGATGATTTGAAGAAGTTATTATGCTCAGCCCTCGTGCTCTCATTACTCGACCTCCAACAACCTTTTGAGATCAAGACATGTGCTTGAGACTATGTTGTGGGAGAACTTGTCACTCACCATGGACATCTTGTGGCCCATCATAGTAAGACAATATTATATCCCATCCATAAGTAAGCTAATTGCAACAAAGAAATGTACCCCATTATGAAAGCCTTCCTCCAGTAGAGGCATTACATTCTTGGGAAGGAGACAATTATGCACATTGATCATAAGTCTCTACAGTTCATGTGAACACAAGGAATATTGCAGAATGAGCACCATCATAAGTGGTCCACATACTTGCAACAATTGCATCTCAACATCCAATATAAGACATGAAGCACCAACTGTGACGTTGATTTCCTCAATCAACCTCCATTTTCAACACTCACCAGAATGTTGAAATCCTTCAGCCATGATACCTCTAGATGGACCCAACCCTATCAGAGTGATTCTGAATTTGCCACTAACTAGCATATGTTGGGTGCAAACACAAATGTCACTGATTTTCATCTTTAGTATGGGTTGTTGTTCCATCTAGTCCATATCTACGTCCCATCAAGCAAGTGAGAAAAGATGATTTTGGAAGCTCACTATAGTCGGGTGGCAGGACACTCTGACATGGAAAAGGAAACAAAAGTGTTGCAAAAACATTTCTATTGGTCGAAAATTCGACAAGATATCAACAAGTATATTAGTTCATACACTACCTATGTTATATCCAAATTGACCATTAAGAAACAAGGCATGTACACCCCTCTACCTACTCCAAAAAATCCTTGGGAATCCATCTCGATCGACTACATGTCAGGCCTTCCATCAACCAAGCAGGGAAACAACTATAATCTTAGCAAGATAGAAAAACACACAACTGAATATAGAGGAACTCCGTTTTCCATTTTATCATATTGAATTGAAGTATATACACATGCAAAAAAAGCCATTTGAACAAATGGTATGGACAACAGTTATTATATCATTAAATAATTAATGGAAATTCTAAAAATATTATTTAATAATTTATTGACTAACTTAAAAAATTATTACAAATTATAAAATTTAAAAAATTATTCAACAAATATTACATGATAAAAGGTTATATTTCATTTATTATAAAAAATATTATTTAACAAATATTACATGGTAAAAGGTTATATTTCAGTTATTATAAAAATTAAATGGGAAGTTGGTCTTACTTAAATCATAGACATTTTTTCCTTGTGTAATTTATATATTGCATTAATTAAAATATAAGCTATTCTTTACTTGTGTGGTTTATAGAAACCTTAAACAATCCTTATAAACCATATTTTTAAACCATAAAGTTAATTCTAGAGCACTCCTATGATTTGGGGCAAATATTCATTAAAGTAAGTTAATACTTGGACAAACTTGATCTTTTTTAAAGTGAGTATTTTTTGTAGGGATGATTTTAAGGATGTAAATTAATTTTAAAATGTAGAAAATATAAGAGGTATACATACCCTACCCCCTTGGAATTTGAACATGTGACCTCCAAGAAGGAAACACATGTTTTCAACCATTAGACCCACTCAGGTGTATACACTCTATCCATAATATAGAATTAGAAAGTTTGTTTGCTCAAAAAACTGTATAATTGTTCAGCGTCTAAAAGAGTTTATGCTTATTTTGCAATGATTTTAAGTGTTGATTAAATTTAAAGTTAATAATGATCCATGTTAGCCATATTTTGATAGTATTAATTGGTTAATATATCCTAACAAGAAACGACTATAGTATAATTAATTAATCACAATAACCATTGTATTTAAATAACAACATTCAAATTATACAATGAAGTTCCAAAGTAACTTGATTCTAATTGGAAAGCACCAATCCAGGTGGATATCGGTGGCCAGCCACCTATTCCAGCTCGTTCACATACAACTTTCATCTTGGGAGTTTCATTTTTTTTATCTTGGTAGTTTTTTTCTAGCTTTTTGGGTTCTAAACTTCTTGGGTTGTTTTGCAACCCTAAACAATATTTTTTGGGCTCGTCGTAGTCACGTTGTAAAGAAAGTCAAAGCATGACGAAAACATGCATATTACTCAGATAGACCTTTCCAATGGGCTATCGTGCACATAAAATAGAGATCATATGCAAAAGTTACGACCCCGAGAAGTTGATGTACCAACTTACCCCATCGGGGTCCACATGACTTTTGGCACTTCATCTCCTAGGGTTAGGTTTTTGTATCTATATGGATTTCACATTAATTCTTCATGATAAAAAAGGCCTTGAGGCCTAATTGTGATGTTCTCAGATGAATTCGAGTAGCTGCCACATCTCTTCTTAGAGATTAGGTACCATCATTCAAGCAAGATTGTTCATTATGCATTTTTACATTTTTTGTTGTTGTTATTCATATAAGATATGATCAATATATTATTACAATGATGAATGTTCCATATATAGGGAGCATAAGGTGACGATAAATGAAAGGATGTGTCCCTTGAATAATAAATAACTATTTAGTATTATCATTTACTCATTATATACTATATTTAGTAATCAATAATAATTATATTATTAATTATTATCTTTAGAGAATGTCTTCTCGATGTTGTCCAAACATCAACACTCCCTCTCAACCAGGGAGACATTTTTCAACTTGCCACTCTTGTCTTTGAATTATACAAACCTCATCCGAGACTCATGACACTTGTCTGTCAGTTTTGGGAGACATCTCTCTCCCACTTAAACCGAGGAGAAACTCATTTTGCGGCTCTCCCTCAGAGTCAATTAACTCTCTCTAAGATTAGGCTCACTTTGGGTATGCATGTAAGATAATATAGCATCTTGAGTCTTTATCATTCCTTATCGAATCACCATGACTAGGACAAAGACCAGACCAATATCTTTCACCATAGGCACACACCTATGAGTTAATGTTGCCTTAATGCTAACTAACAGGTGGAAATCACTTCAAGCACCTCGAGTCAATATTATTCCTTGTCATGATCAAGGAAGGACTACGTGTGGGCCCATTTACCACAGGTGCACCTTTATGATAAATGTATTCTATCTTCATTGGTCTGCAGCCCAATATAGGAGACATTTTTCCCGATGCTGAAACATTAACACTCCCTCTTAGCTAGGGAGGTATCTTTCCATAGTAGTACACAACTACTATCTAGAGACTCGCAGTATTCACGAGTGGTACACAACCACCATAGTATAAAAAAAAAATTCACACATAAAAGTTCCATGTGGACTTCTAGAGGCTACTCCCTCTAGGAATACTTAGGGTCAACTCCCCATAGTGCGAGACGTCAAGGGTCAACTCTCTCGACATGTCCTCATGTAGATGGGTATTTCCATAACATAGATGCTTATAATATCCTAGACGACACCAATATTGTAATTCAGGTTGTGTGACACCACAATGAACCACATGTTAGAAGCGAGCAATCCATCACTCACATTCATCTTGTGGACCATAACATTCTGTATATAGAACCATGGCCCGTGCGGTTTCAATGCCAAGAATATGACGAGGATCATGAGAAGCACGATGAAGAGGAACCCCAACATAACTTGTAGGAATATCCTCAAGGGAGACTCTTCCCACCAAGAGCCATGCCTGCCGCAATCTTTGTGAGTCACACATACCTTCGCTGACATGGATGAGATTCACTCATAGGGTTGTACCTGTGGTGTATGTAAACCATCCATTGTTGGAGAAGTTTCTCAAGTAATTTGTGGAGGAATATGGCTTCCATTTCCCTTTCATTTACCTGGACCCTCCTGTGAGGGAGTCAATCCCATTATAGCTCTCATACCATGTTGTTGTACTTCATATACAATATGATCAATATATTATTACAATGATGAGTGTTCCATATATAGGGAAAGTAAGGTGATCATCCATGAAAGGATGCGTCCCTTGAATAATCAATAACTATTTATTATTATCATTTACTTATTATATAGTATATTTAATAATCAATAATAATTATATTATTCATTACTATCTTTAGAGAATGTCTTCCCAATTTTGTCCAAACATCAATAGTTTCAACATATTTCTTTATTGAATATAAGTCAAGTTTTACTATATATTTGTTATTGTTCACTATATCTATGTGCTAATATTAGAGATATGTATTTAATTTAGTTCCACTCATAAATATGGATTAGTGGTATCAGAGCAGTCGACTGCTTGTCGTTCAAAGAGTTGGGTCTTGATATTTGTTCTCTTCATAAAAACTATTCTCACAAGCCCAAACAACCTTCCATGGAGGGAGAAAAGAGAGATGATGGGACATAAGAACCTTCCAAAATGTTGCTCGAGGAAGACCTCGAGCGACAAATGAATGAGACAATGGATAAATTTGAAAAAATCCTTCGACAACTTCGAACAAGGGACGTGTCTTCCTCGAGTTGAGGCCTCACCGCCTTCAAGGTACAAATCATTTTTTATATTCCTATATTTGAAGGTTAGATACATGCAGATGTTGTAGACAAATGGTTAAATATGCTAGAAGGTTATTTTTTTGTCCATAACTTTTCAGATAGAGAAAATATTACATTTTTGATCCTTAAGGTCATTCCCCATGTCAAGTATTGGTGGGAGACATTCTGTGAGAAAGAGGAAACAAAGGAATCTCCATTATTTTCAGTTGCACCCACCAAGTGTTCTTTTAGGGAGGCTAATAAGGAACATAACTACCATGTTGGAAGTCCGGACCCCACTTGCAGTAGGAAAGGGACCAAAAAGTGTGAGAGTTCAAAAATGTCTTCCATACATTGTGCACCAAGCTAGATATCAGAGAAACTGAGCAACATCTGGTGCACAAGTACCATCATTGTTTGCATAGATACATCTAAAAATAAATGTAGTTTGTGGACATATCATCCTCGGGCATAACCTATCGATTTGTTGTCAAAATCAAACAGAAACTTAAGCAAAAGACACAGAAATTTGCGTCTCAGAACCCCTCACAGCAGAAGTAGGGAAAGGGAATCCCCAACCCACAAAACAAAGGGAAGAGAAAGGATGGACAACCTCAAGACAACTAGTATAATATACAACCAAAGAAGAACAATGAGAAGATAAAGAAAGACACTTGGAAGTGCTGCGAGTTTCATAAGATCCCATCGCATAAGACTGTTGAATGCCACTCAAAGAAGTAATTTATGGCTGAGTTGAAATCCGTGAACTAGATGTGGGTTTCGACTCTAAGATAGAACAAGAAAAAGGATACAAATCATTGACGCAGAACCTAGTGCCGTCGTTGCTACCAACAAGACCCATCCTTGTGAACCTGATGAACCAGAGGAAGGAGAGAGCCTATTTCATTAAAAAATGGTGGTAAAGGGCCATGCCAACAACACCGCACCCACAATTGTACAACATTGGATGGCTCTTCCAAGGAAGTGATCTCCGCATCAAGAAACAACTCCTTATGTCCTACGACATCAAGCCTTTCAAATATGATGTATTGTGTGATGCCTTCCCCCTTGAAGTTTGTGATTTTATTTTGGGCCAACCTAATTTATGGAAATGTCATGTTGTATATGAGTCTAGGACTTGTGGTGTTATTATTACTTTTGACAAGAAATTATATGGAATACCCAAGGTAGTCCCACCTACATCCATTTCCTTGATCCCTGTCATGAAATGCAGGAAGGTCAACTCTCAGATCAGGAATTTTGACTTCTTCATGATTCATAGTCAAAATCACCAAGAGGTTGCAACCACATCCATGGCCTCTGTGACAGGTCACTCCACGTAGTACAAGAAAGCCGACAAGGTCATGGAATAATACAAAGGCATATTATCCTCACCCACTGGGGTACTTGTGCACTATCAGGTCAATTATTCAATTGATCTGACCTCCAATACATTGCTACCCAATGGTCCAGTCTATCACCACTCTCTATTATAAAATGAGTAAATCAAGCACAAGATCTAAGAGGTGCTAAAAAAGGGGCACGTCTGAACAAGCTTATCACCTTGTGGAAGCCCAACGATGGTCTTGTAGAAGAAATATAAGACTTGGTGACTCTACATCAATTACTGGTCCCTAAGTAAAATCATTGTCAGGAACTAGTACCCATTTCACCAAATCGATGATCTCCTTAACCAACTCAAAGGGGACAAATACTTCAGTAAGATTGATCTGAATTTCATCTACCAGCAGGTCCCAATAAAGAAGACCAATGGATGGAAGACTGCCTTCAAGTCCAACTATGGTCTTTTTGAATGGTTAGTGATGCCCTTTGGCTTGATGAATTTCCCAACAAATTTCATTAGGATGATGGATGATATCTTGTGCCATTTCACCAATTATTTTGTGGAGGTGTATTTGGTTGACATCCTCATCTTCAACAGGATTTGGGTAGAACAATTGCAACATATTCAATAGGTTCTCCACACTCTACAACAACACAAGATATAAGAAAATTTGGAAAAATTCTCCTTCAACATGGACAAGGTGTAATACCTTGGATACATTGTTGATGAGCATGGGGTGTACGTCATTCATGACGGACCAGCACCGACCAAGGTAACTAACCTTTGGAGCTTCTTAGGACTTTCTAAATTCTATCGCATGTTCATATTGGGATTCTCCCATATTGCATGGGCCCTATACAAGTGACTATAGGTGGTGGTAAGAAAATTTTTGTGTGGGGCCTATAAAGAAAACTTCTAATGATTTGAGGGAGTTCTTGTTCTCATCCCCAGTGCTCTCATTACTCAACCTCCAACAACCTTTTGAGATAAACACTTATTCTTGAGACTATGTTGTGGGAGCAGTTCTTACTCGCCATGGACATCTTATGCCCTATCATAGTAAGACAATATCAGATGCCATCCACAAGTAACTTAATTACAACAAATAAATTTACTCCATTATGCAATCATGCCTCTAGTGGAGGCATTACATTCTCGGGAAGGAGACAATTATACACATTCATCATAAGTCTCTACAGTTCATGTGAACACAAGGAATATTGCAGAATGAGCACCATCATAAGTGGTCCACATAATTGCAACAATTGCATCTCAACATATAGTATAATATATGAAGCACCAACTACGATGTTGAACTCTTTCAGCCATGAGACCTCTAGATGGAGCCAAATCTATGGGAGTGATCCTAAATTTTCCACTACCTAGAATATGTTGGGTGCAAACAAAAATGTCACTCATTTTCATCTTTAGGATGGGTTATTGTTCCATGTAGTCCATATCTACGTCCCATCAAGCGAGTGAGAGAAGATGATTTTGGAAGCTCACTATAGTCGGGTGGCAGGACACTTTGACCTAGAAAAGACAACATAAGAGTTGAAACAACATTTCTATTGGTCGAAACTTTGACAATATGTCAACAAGTATATTAGGTCTACACTACCTCGGTTATTGCCAAACTGAACATTAAGAAAAAAGTCATGTAAACCATTCTACCAATATCATTTAACATATTTCAATAAATAAATTAAATTGTAAAAATAACAAAAAAAAATCTATCCTCCCTCCATACCCTAACAACTCCTCTACTTCCTATAATAAAAAAAATTATTTCCTATTATTCCATAGTATTATTTTATCCTTTTATTAATAGAATAAATAAATTTCACAAGTAACATAATATCTCATCATTTGCTATAAATAAACTACACAAGTAACAAAAATACCTCCATAATTAAAGTTAAACCAATTCTTCATTTGTTTTTTTACAATAACTGAAATTATAACCCTTTATCCCATAATATTTGTTAAACAAATTTTTTATTTTATAATTGGTAATAATTAGTTATCATTCCTCTTAAATTAGTATATTATTTTTCAAATAATAAATGAAAAAATAACTTCTCCATCCATAGTATTTTTTCAAATGGTTTATTTATCTATGTATTGGTACACTTCATCATGGTCTTATAAATTGAATATGAGCAACTGAATTTTGTGTAATTTTTTTTATTTAGAAATGATTGGATTCCTTTGTGGAGG
The DNA here is from genome assembly GCA_009831015.1 of Picea engelmannii. NCBI lineage: Eukaryota > Viridiplantae > Streptophyta > Pinopsida > Pinales > Pinaceae > Picea > Picea engelmannii. The sequence goes on along the minus strand of ML811709.1, from coordinate 84,362 downwards.
CTAAGTGGGAGTTACATTTAAACCCTTATTAACTTATTCCAATAAATACACCACACAGATAACAATAAGAACTCTCATTGGCCTAGCTCCATACCATACACCCCCTTGTTCACTCCCTATAATAAATGAAATTATGGCCTTTTAACCCATAGTATTTGTTCAGATGGTCTTTTTAGGCTTATGGTTTATAATGGTGGTTTAGGGATTCTATCATGGGCTTGGATATCTAGTACATCCTTTTTTTACAATAGTTGTTTAGTATGAGAAAATAAATAATGTAATTCCTTAAAATTCAATACCCATAAAATGCCCAAAACATCATTTAACATATTTCAATAAATAAATAAAACTGCACAAATAACCAAAAAAATATCTCCTCCTCTCTCCATACTCTAACAACTCCTCCACCTCCTATAATAAAGAAAATTATGACTTCTTATTCCATAATTTTAGTGATTTCTTTAACTTTATGGTTGATAATGGTTATCTAAAATTTTTATTCTTAGACTTTGATAGCTAGTTAATCTTTTTATTTTTATAATAACTAAATTGCACAAATAACAAGATATTTAATAATTCAAGTTTGTATTAATGCAATAAATAAATTAAACAAAAAGATATTTATGATTTAAGTTATACCAATTCCTCATTCTCTGTTTACAATAACTACAATTATAACCTCTTATCCCATAATATTTTAACCCCAAATCTAGGGTATGGTAGGACCCCTAGAACCACAAGATATGAAGCAATTGATTGAGTTCAATGCTGAGTAAACCACTCTGGGCGGAGGCAAAGAGGATAATAGAGGCATAGGTTGGGACGAATCCATTCCTATATCGATATTGAGTGAGCCCCTCATCAAAGGTTGCAGTGGAGAAGGTAGCATGATAGAGACATCATGGGCATACAGGGTCTAAGCTCCGGTTGTTCCAGTTGCAGGGGGTCGAGTGTAGTAGTTCTAGAGGTACCAATAGCATAATTACTAGTTTGAAGGGTTCTTTTGGTTCGTGATAGGTGATTTGTGCAAATTGTAAGTGCTGGGGTTGTTTCCATTGGGTCTAGGGTTACACGGTTGCAATAAATGTGTGACCAACGTATTTGTTAAGAATTTTCTTTATTTATAGTTCTTTTAAGATATCTTTTAAATTAATTTTTAATAATAAATGGAATCATAATCTCTCCGTATTCAAATGGATTATTTTCATACGCATTGGCATACTTTATCCTTGTGTTATAAATTGAATATGAGCAAATGGATTCGATGTTTGTTTTTATCAGCCAAGATTAGATCATGCTCAGAGTTGCCAAATAATTTGAAAGAGGAGATATTGAAGTGGTTTCTAGTTGAATGTGTATGTAGGTTTAGCAGTGTTTTCCAACAATGGAATTCTCTCCTTAGATCAACCCGATTCATAACTGCCCAATCGGCTGATTTCCCGTCAAATAAAAATCCATGTTTGGTTCTGTGCGACCTGGACTCTCGAAGGCGTTATTGGGCCTATCTATTGCTTTTTCACAAGGATGTGAAACCCTTACTTTTCCCTTTGGTTTTTTGACGACAAATTTTCTCACGCTTATTACCACAGATCATCCGCATGCCTGTTGTTTATCAAGACTATGTACTTCCCAGAACGAATTCTACCAAACTTTTGGACCAAGCTAATTGTCTGAGTCATCGAGGTCCATACCCTCGCAAGGCATATTGGCAGCGGAGTTTGACGGTAATGGTTGCAGTCTGCAAGGTTTCATGGGACGAACAGGAAGTTGGCAAGCGCCACACTTTTCTGGAAGAACTGCATTTCAACAAACAACATGCCTGCCTGGTAATAAGCATGAGAAAACATTTTGTCTAGAAAGCAAAGGGAGAAGTATGGCTTCCACGTCCTTGTGGAAAAGCAATAGGCCCAACAACGAGTTCGACAGTCCCGCTCGCATAGAACCAAGCATCGATTTTTATTTACGGGGAAATCAGCCCATTCAGTACTTATAAATCGGGTTGATGAAAAGAGAGCATTCCATTCCAGGGAAAAGAGGCGAGACCTACATAGACATTCATCTGGAAACCGCTTCAGTTTCTCCTGTTTCAAATGATCGGACAACTCAGAGAATAATCTAACCTCTAGCTTTTCCATCAGTAACTGTAACTCGAAAACAAAACTTAGGAGAAGAATCCGACCAACAAGTGGAACCCAAAACTAATGAGGATAGGCTGATTTTAGGGTTTAAATGTACCTCCTACTTAGCCTCCATAAAGGAATAAAATCTTAGCAAGATATAAAAACACACAACTGAATATAGAGGAACTTTATTTTCCATTTTCTCATATTGAATTGAAGTATAGCAATACACATGCAAAAAAAGCCATTTGAACAAATGGTATGGACAAAAGTTATGATATCATTAAATAATTAATGGAAATTCTAAAAATATTATTTAATAATTTATTGACTATCTTAAATAATTATTACAAATTATAAAATTTTAAAAATTATTCAACAAATATTACATGATAAAAGGTTATATTTCATTTATTAAAAAAAAAATTATTTAACAAATATTACATGGTAAAAGGTTATATTTTAGTTATTATAAAAATTAAATGGGAAGTTGGTCTTACTTAAATCATAGACATTTTTTCCTTGTGTAATTTATATATTGCATTAATTAAAATATAAGTTATGCTTTACTTCTGTGGTTTATAGAAACCTTAAACAATCCTTATAAACCATATTTTTAAACCATAAAGTTAATTCTAGAGCACTCCTATGATTTGGGGCAAATATTTATTGAAGTAAGTTAATACTTGGACAAACTTGATCTTTTTTAGAGTAAGTATTTCTGTAGGGATGATTTTAAGGATGTAAATTAATTTTAAAATGTAGAAAATATAAGAGGTATACATACCCTACCCCCTTGGAATTTGAACATGTGACCTCCAAGAAAGAAACACATTTTTTCAACCATTAGACCCACTCAAGTGTATACACTATATCCATAATATAGAGTTAGAAAGTTTGTTTGCTCAAGAAAATGTATAATTGTTCAGCGTCTAAAAGAGTTTATGCTTATTTTGCAATGATTTTAGGTGTTGATGAAATTTAAAGTTAATAATGATCCATGTTAGCCATATTTTGATAGTATTAATTGGTTAATATATCCTAACAAGAAACAACTATAGTATAATTAATTAATCACAATAACCATTGTATTTAAATAACAACATACAAATTATACAATTAAGTTCCAAAGTAACTTGATTCTAATTGGAAAGCACCAATCTAGGTGGATATCGGTGGCCAGCCACCTATTCTAAATCGTTCACATACAACTTTCATCTTGGGAGTTTCATTTTTTTTATCTTGGTAGTTTTTTTCTAGATTTTTGGGTTCTAAACTTCTTGGGTTATTTTGCAGCCCTAAACAATGTTTTTTGGGATCGTCATAGTCATGTTGTAAAGAAAGTCAAAGCATGATGAAAACATGCATATTACTCAGATAGACCTTTCCAATGGGCTATCCTGCACATAAAATAGAGATCATATGCAAAAGTTACGACCCCGAGAAGTTGATGTACCAACTTACCCCATCGGGGTCCACATGACTTTTGGCACTTCATGTCCTAGGGTTAGGTTTTTGTATCTATATGGATTTCACATTACTTCTTGATGATAAAAAAGGCCTTGAGGCCTAATTGTGATGTTCTCAGATGAATTCGAGTAGCTGCCACATCTCTTCTTAGAGATTAGCTACCACCATTCAAGCAATATTGTTCATTATGCATTTTTACATTTTTTGTTGTTGTTGTTCATATAAGATATGATCAATATATTATTACAATGATGAGTGTTCCATATATAGGGAGCATAAGGTGACCATAAATGAAAGGATGTGTCCCTTGAATAATCAATAACTATTTAGTATTATCATTTACTGATTATATACTATATTTAGTAATCAATAATAATTATATTATTAATTATTATCTTTAGAGAATGTCTTCTCGATGTTGTCCAAACATCAACACTCCCTCTCAACCAGGGAGACATTCTGCAACTTGCCACTCTTGTCTTTGAATTATACAAACCTCATCCTAGACTCATGACACTTATGTGTCAGTTTTGAGAGACATCTCTCTCTCACTTGAACCGAGGAGAAACTCGTTTTGCCGCTCTCCCTCTGAGTCAATTAACTCTCTCTAAGATTAGGCTCACTTTGGGTATGCATGTAAGAGAATATAGCATCTTGAGTCTTTATCATTCCTTGTCGAATCACCATGACTAGGACAAATACCAGAGCAATATATTTCACCATAGGCACACACCTATGAGTGAATGTTGCCTTAATGCTAACTAATAGGTGGAAATCACTTCAAGCACCTTGAGTCAATATTATTCGTTGTCATGATCATGTAAGGACTACGTCATGGCCCATTTACCACAGGTGCACCTTTATGATAAATGTATTCTATATTCATTTGTCTGTAGCCCAATCTAGGAGACATTTCGCCCAATGCTAAAACATTAACACTCCCTCTTATCTAGGGAGGTATCTTTCCATAGTAGTACACAACTACTATCTAGAGACTCGCAGTCTTCATGAGTGGTACACAACCACCATAGTATAAAAAAAAATTTCACGCATCACAGTTCCATGTGGACTTCTAGAGGATACTCCCTCTAGGAATACTTAGGGTCAACTCCCCATAGTGCGAGACGTCAAGGGTCAACTCTCTCGACATGTCCTCATGTAGATGTGTATTTACATAACATAGATACTTATAATATCCTAGATGACACCAATATTGTAATTCAGGTTGTGTGACACCACAATGAACCACATGTTAGAAGTGAGCAATCCATCACTCACATTCATCTTGTGGACCATAACATTCTGTAGGTAGAACCGTGGCCTGTGCAGTTTCAATGCCAAGAATATGACGAGGATCACGAGCAACACGATGAAGAGGAACCCCAACATAACTTGTAGGAATCTCTTGAAGGGAGACTCTTCCCACCAAGAGCGATGCCTAACGCAATCTTTGTGAGTCACACATACCTTCGCTGACATGGATGAGATTCACTCACAGGGTTGTACCTGTGGTGTATCTAAACCATCCATTGTTGGAGAAGTTTCTCAAGGAATTTGTGGAGGAATATGGCTTCCATTTCCCTTTCATTTACATGGGCCCTCCTGTGAGGGAGTCAATCCCATTATAGCTCTGATACGATGTTGTTGTTCTTCGTATACAATATGATCAATATATTATTACAATGATGAGTGTTCCATATATAGGGAAGATAAGGTGATCATCCATGAAAGGATGTGTCCCTTGAATAATCAATAACTATTTATTATTATCATTTACTTATTATATAGTATATTTAATAATCAATAATAATTATATTATTCATTACTATCTTTAGAGAATGTCTTCCCAATTTTGTCCAAACATCAATAGTTTCAACATATTTCTTTACTAAATATAAGTCAAGTTTTACTATATCTTTGTTATTGTTCACTATAACTATGTGATAATATTAGAGATATGTATTTAATTTAGTTCCACTCATAAATATGGATTAGTGGTATTAGAGCAGTGGACTGCTTTTCGTTCAAAGAGTTGGGTCTCAATATTTCTTCTCTTCATAAAAACTACTCTCACAAGCCCAAACAACCTTCCATGGAGGGAGAAAAGAAAGACGACGGGACATGAGATCCTTTTAAAATGTTTCTCGAGGAAGACCTCGAGCGACAAATGAATGAGACAATGGATAAATTTGAACAAATCCTTCGACAACTTCCAACAAGGGACGTGTCTTCCTCGAGTTGAGGCCCTACCGCCTTCAAGGTACAAATCATTTTTTATATTCCTATATTTGAAGGTCAGATAGATGCAAATGTTGTAGACAAATGGTTAAATATGAAAGAAGGGTATTTTTTTGTCCATAACTCTTCAGATAGAGAAAATATTACATTTTTGATCCTTAAGGTCATTCGCCATGTCAAGTATTGGTGGGAAACATTCTGTAAGAAAGAGGAAACAAAGGAATCTCCATTATTTTCAGTTGCACCCACCAAGTGTTCTTTTAGGGATGTTATTAAGGAACAATACTACCATTTTGGAAGTCATGACAAGTTATATAGAGAATGGACCCCACTTGCAGTAGGAAAGGGACCAAAAAGTGTGAGAGTTCACAAATGTCTTCCATACATTATGCACCAAGCTAGATATCAGATAAAATGAGCGACATCTGGTGCACAAGTACCATGATTGTTTGCATAGATACATCTAAAAATAAATGTAGTTTGTGGACATATCATCCTTGGGCACAACCTATCGATTTGTTGTCAAAATCGAATAGAAACTTAAACAAAAGACACAGAAATTTGCGTCTGGGAACCCCTCACAGCAGAAGTAGGGAAAGGGAAGCCCCAACCCACAAAACTGTAACATCCCACTCTGGCGCACTAAGAAAACTTATTATTTGAGGATACTTGCTCGCAAGTGATCTGGACTTTTATGATGTTAGACCATTTATACTTTATTATGATGTGATTGATAGATGACATGATCTGTTACTATTTATGTCGACAGATGCTATTGACTCATTTTTATTAAGTGTGCAAGGTTTTTTACCTTGAGGATGCAGAGGCATCGGTAGAATCCCCTTGGACTCTGGACTGAGTCAGGGAGTGTGCTTTTGGGTTGATATGTTTACTATGATGTTTCATTTGATTTTATGATTTGATGTTGACATTTATGATATGATTGTTGATGATGCAGGTTGACGATAGCTTGCCGACCAGACTCACATATGGAGTAAAGGGGCCACACACGATTTGGAGAGAGGTTGAGGGAGAGGGGTGGATAGCAGCCTGCCACCGCCTGCTAGCACTCTCGCCGTGGCCCGAACTATAGGTTAACGATTACCTAGTTCGAGAGGATCCACGATGCCATGAGGGAAGACTGCGACAGTCGCTCACAATGATTCTAAGGGGCACACAATAAGGCGGGGGCCTTATTCCTTACAACCCTTAGTCTCCCACAAGTTCACCTGGAGGAGTATTTACTCTGGGGGTTATAGATGTCTACCAATCAGTCCAGTTGGCGAGTGGCACCCTTGGAGAACGTGGTGCATCCTGAAGGGCACGTCGCACAAAATAAACTCAGTTGGCAAGTGGCACCCTTGGAGCACTTGGTGCATCCTGAAGGGCACGTCGCACAAAAGAAATTCAAGAGGCGAGTGGCACCCTTGGAGCACGTGGTTCGTCCTGAACGGCACGTCGCATTAATGTGGAGAAAGGAGTCAGCCTAAATAGACCTAAGACCTCAACACCTAAATAAATCCTTAAAACAATTCCCCTAACCTGGCGTCGCTAGTTCAGAATTTGAGCCCTATGTAAAAAAAAAACATAATTCAAGAGTATACATTAAATATTCATTACCCCTATGATGATTTGCAACCTCCACCTAATCCGAGGAGTTTCCTTCCTTAATTAAATACATAAAACAATTCCTCTGTTAATTGAATTCATAAAGTATTTCCTTACTTAATTGCGTACATAAGGCCTTTCTACATTCCCGGTAATAAGCTTGATAATTTGTCTTTTTAGGAAGGTACCACTACTTCACCCTAACATAATAATCAAAACTTAACCATCTCCTAATAACAACGCCATTATATTCTAGCTCACAACAACTCTGCAATTCAAATAGCATTAGAATTTCATTACCTACTAGCTAAGCATTAACAGTACAGTGCTAGTAATAAAATTGAACAAAAAAAACCCACTTAAGCTAATGTGAGTCTTCATAAAGGGTGTAGGGTAAAATAAAGAGATTTAATAAATTAATTCAATTAGGGGGGTTGTAAAGTTGAAAAGAAGAAATTATTTAGTTAACTAATGGGAGTTAAAAGAATATATATATATATATATATATATATATATATATATATATATATATATATATATATATATATATATATATATATNTAATAATATAATGAAAAGATTCTTAACGCATTTCCCTTTTTGAGTTTTCAAAAAAATAATAAAAGAAAAAAAAAAAAAAGGGGGGAAAACTTAAAAGAAAGAGGATTAGGGTTTTTGAGGAGAAAAAGCTAAAGGGGGATTAGGTCAAAAGGGGGATAAAATACATGAGATGGGGAGAGAAAGGGGGATCTGCTAGGAGGTATTGGTATGCTGTCAAAATTTCAACGGGATGGATTGCTTGTGGGAGTTGGGGATTTCCCAGCTGACTTGAGTGGTAGCTCAGCCTTGGAGGTGAGCTGGGAAGCTAGGTACTGTCTCGATTGTGTGTGGCCCCTTTGTGGCTCGGGGGGCTAAGGGGGAAGGAGAGTACCCCTAGCGTTTGGCTGGGAGGTACCAGTGAGTCCTCTACGATCGCCGGGCAGGAGCAACACTGAAGGCGAAAGCGGCACGGAGCACAGGAGTCATTGTAGCAAGCAAATAAGGCAAAGGTACGCTCATGAACTTAATAGAGTAGAATGCATAGTGATTTACTACTGCGATTATGATTGTATTGTTGTGAAATGTTATTTCCTCATCATTTATACTCTGTAATAAAAACAAAGGGGGTATTTCAGAAGATCTTCGTTTTTATAATAGTGCAGTTGAGGGTTTCTGGTAAATTGTTGTGGGTTTATGTTATTTTGTATTTACCTTTCCATAGGAGGCATCCCCGTAGAACAGGGAGCGATTTTTACAGTGGGGTTCGTTTTTTTTATGCAATGGGAATTTTCTTTCAGTGGGTTTTCAGTTGTACAGTGGGAAAAATTTGTGCAGTGGGGTTTCGTCCTTATTCAGTGGGCGATTTGTTTTTTTCTTTGTTGTTCAGTGGAATTTCGTTTTTGTATAGGGGCGAATTTTTTTACAGTGGGGTTCGATATTTTTCATACAGTGGGCGATTTACTTCTCAGTGGGTTTTGCTTTTCCGTGGGCATTTTTTTTTTCCTTTTTACTGTGGGTAATTTTGTTTATGGGCGTTTTTACTCCTTGCGGTGGGCGTCAGACTTCTTGGGCTTTTTCCTTCACTGTTTTTTTTTTCTTACAACCCTGAATTCGTCCTTACCTTCTTCCGTGGGGAATCCACATTCTTCCTGGGGCGTAGTTTTCATTTCCTTCCTGTGTATTTAAATGGCTGCGTCTTTTGTCCTTTTTTTTTTTTTTTTCTCAAATTTCTGGGTAGTAACTTCTGCATTTTCATTCCAATCGCTATTATGTATATATAATTTATGCAGAACTTTCAAATATATATATATAATCTCCTAGAGATAGATTCTCAATTGAATTGAGAAATACCTTTACCTATATCTTAGAATCGATAGAAATAAACCCTAAAACAAACAAAAGGCATATTTGTGAGTAACAAATAGTCCCAACTGAATATTCAATTCAATGAAGTGCTTTGTGGGGAATTCGACTTATGCTCCTGGGGAAATTGGTAAATCTTCATTTGTCAATGGTTCTTTCTTCAATTCTTTGCGTCTGAGTATTAACTCTGATTGTAAACTAAATCAACTATTAATGCAATAGTTTTATCATATTGTCACACTGGCCCTTGCCAATATCAGCGATAATTCCGTTTATTAGCTAGTTAATAAATGTCAGTTTACATGGACCACATTGAACAGAAATCTACACAAAGAAATGTTAGCTCTTGGGGGGTGAATGAACCGGGGGTATAATCATTAATGTAAGACTCAATGACAAATTGGTGATTCACAGGAGTTAACAATGATGGCGTATTGGATATCGCTACAACCAACTCAGGGATAAGCAGTGGAAAGTTGTAAATCATGTGGGAAGAAGTTTTATTTGATTGCCCCTTCCAACGCCAGGCTCGACACTCATTTTATTGCATCACCTACCTTACACACTTCCCATTCAATACTCTCTAGCCTGTTATAGTGTCCTTCCAGCCATCTTGTAAATTGTCGGCCTGAGAACCTATCACTTTTTGCATCCTGGCGAAGTTTGAGCCCTCCTTGGAACCTGTGATTAATTTAGGACAGACATGGTTTTTTTTGTTTGTTAATTTGTGCGGGACCTGTTGGCTACGCGATTAACCCGTGGCTTGAGAAACCGCGACTCGGTGGCATCTAAGCCATCAAAATCACCCGGGGATCGCACCCGTCCTGAGCCACACCAACCCTTAACATGGTTGGATTTTTTGTCCCCGCAGGTTTCGAACCGATGACTTTAACATCACAGAGTGGCTTAACAACATACTCTGTCACCGACTGTTCTACACCTCGGGGACGACAGACATGGTTTATTGCAGTTGTCATGTTCTCATTATTTTATTGTTATTTGAACAGTTCTGCCTTTCCCTTCCGAGAAATCTTGATTTTATATGCTAGTGGATGTAAGGACTATGTAAAAGATTAATGGTCATGATTATGCAACGATTAATTAGGGAATTGTGAAATATTAATCCTCCGGGTTATTGAATGGGTAGGGTTAATGTGGTTATCTCATATGGTAAGGTCAACGTAGTTGATATAAAAAAAATATCACGGCTAACATTGTTGTCAAAGTTTCCGGTGTCAATATTGTCGTTTTATTATAGGGCTCTATTCTCGTTTTAATATTGTTTTAAATGGATTTAATAGCTGTCGTTTTAATATTGTTTTGAAAGGTTTTAAATGTTGTCGTTTCCATGGTTTAAATGTTTCTGGTTTAATAATGTTGGCTTAATATCACCGTTGTAATATTGAGGTTAATGTCATGGGTTAATATTAAGCGGTCAATATTGTGGATTAATATTGTGGTTTAATTTTATGGGTTATAGGGTAGTTTAATATTGTGGTAATATTATAGTTTTAATATTTGGTTTAATTTCATCATTTAATAATAGGGTTTTAATATTACTATGTTAATATTGGTGTTTAATTACTGTCGTTTAATATTTGGGTTCGATTAAAATTGTCGATTTATGGTCACGATATTATGATTCCTTGTTGATGGTAACAATTTAAGTGAAAATTATTATGATTCTAATTGCAAAGTTATTGAATGATAGGCGGTGTTAATATAATATTAGAATTGGATTGGGTAAGGGTGCGGTCATTGGAACATAAAGGAAAATGTAAGGTTAGAGTGGGACAACCTATAGAATAGGGTGACTATGTTTTTATTAAATTGCAACTATGGTATTAAAAGGTAATGACCTTGCATTTCATCATATGCTATGGAAATTTATGACTACTAATGACCTAAATGTAAGGCCCCTGGAACTAAGTACCATAACTTATTGGGGATTCAGTAAATGGGAATGTACTACAAATTAAAGTTGCTTGGTAATGGAGGGCATTTAATTAGGATGGCTATTTAATGAATTTACAATATGCTCATGATAAGGATAGCATTCGAGTTATGGCAATTGTGGTAAGGATAAGGTAGTTTCAATGACCAGGATTGTTGTTAGGTTTTTGATTTTAAATTATGCAATGATGTTTTCATCGTGGTAAGGATATGGTAGATTTACTATGATGGATTATTGTTAGGTTAGTTGATTTAAGATATACCATGGTTTGTCATTATGGTAAAATTAATACAGCTGTACTTTTATGCAGGTCACCTATTGATGAAGGTGCCTGTTATTGCGCAAAGTTAAGGTGATATAAATTTAATGTGTTTATTAGTTCAAGATAATGGAATTGTATTGTTTATTGTTAAAGACGAACTCACATGTTGAAATGTTCTGGAATCAAGCCCATAGATTCGGAGTTGGTAAAGGAAGGGTGTTGTTCTTAAAATCAGTGTGGTATTGGGTTGGTAAGCCTTCCGTGTGCTTGGTCTACTTGTGTCAGGCGGGAGATAGACACCTCTTTGTAGCCTTAGTATGTATGTCTTGGTGTGTGATCTTACTGCGTAAGGAATCCAGTGCCGTATCAAGAGTCTCGGGCCCTTTAAAGGCAGGGTTTCCACTCTTGCGACACACCTGACAGAAATTACTAGTTTCTGCCTGAGCAGTCGGCCAGGAGCCTATCTGACCTTCTCTCTCTCCAGAGCAGAGGATTAAGATTAAAGGTCGTGCTTTCCTGTGTAGAAATAGTAAGATTTGCTACCATGGATTCTTCCCTCTGTGTTCGTGCTGTGCATAACCCAGTAAGTCCTTAATGTTTTCCTTGTGCACCTTATGCCTTGGGTCGCTTTTTGCTTGCCGCTACTTGTTGTGCGTCTGGTCTTCTTGTTGTGATCATCGTGGTTGCGTCTTGTTAGTCGTCAAGTGGGAATGTAGAGTCAAGTGTGTCTGTCACTTCTACACACATGCACACACCTTAAACACAAAAAAAAAAAATTGCACCTGTTATCAGAATTGTTGTCGTAACGATAGGGTCATTACATATGGTATCAGAGCCGGTTCGACCAGCGACTTGGGGCCCGCTATGGCTTTCGTTGACATGAGTTGGTTTTATTATACTGTTTCTGATCGAGTTGATTGTGTGTGTGCAGGTAATCATGGTTAGAGGACGCCGCGGAGGCAGATGACGGGGTTCTAGGGGAGGAGGCGTGACGCCTCCAACTGCATCCACGCCTGAGGGGTCTAACCCCCAGGGAGGCGAGAAGGTGCTCAGAAAGGAATAGATAGCAGTTGGTGATGTTATTGGGATGATGAGATCCTTTCAGCACATGTTCGAGGCTCTGATCAGCCGTTTGGACAGAGACGAGGCCAGGGTGCCGACACCCCCTGAGGTTGTGTCGTGCGCACCGGCACCCCCTGAGGTTGTGCCGCACGCACCAGCCAAGGCATGGTTGGAGAATATGGTGATGTGCTTCGCACTTTGCAATTATACCTCCAACATGAAGGTCTGCATGGCAGTCTTTCAACTGAAGGGGAGCACTCTTCTATGGTGGAAGACGCTCCTGCCGTAGTTGAACATGGCCGTTGGAGACGTGTCATGGGAGCTGTTCGAGGAACGGTTCCAAGAGAGGTACCTTTCGAAGGAATTCATTGAGCATCATCTCAATGAGTTCAACGCGCTACGACAGGGAGGTCGTATGGTGCCCGAGTACGAGGCACGATTTATGGAGCTGCTCCGATATGCTCCGCACCTTAACACAGAGAAGGTCAAAGTCAACAAGTTTGTCTTTGGACTTAACGACAGTCTACGTGAAAAGGTTAGGATCTCGATGCCTCAAACCTTGCACGACGCTGTCCAAAAGGCCCTCATAGCAGAGGAGATTATCAGCGGGGGTCAAACTAGGACTTCAGTGAGACCCACAGGGAAGAGTTCATCTAGTGCACCGTGGCATCAGAAACCAGCGAGACATACGTCGGGACATCGTGGCTTCCAGAGGGGATCCAGTTTTGATACACCCTGACGACCGCCACCTCAGCAACGAACACCTTAACGAGGACCACAACACCAGCAGTAGCGTCGCCCGTGGCAGCAACAGTTTAGGCCTGTTCAACAAAACATATCAGGGTTTCAGGCCGGTGGGAAGTCATCTTCTGCTTCGGGTACCAGGACTACTGGGTCGAAGAAGGGGTGTTGGACATGTGGGGAGCCACACTACCAGCGCGACTGTCCTGTGGAGAGGACCAGGGCGTCCGGATCATCCGGACCCACTACAGTGGGAGATATGGGCAAGGCCCATCGAATACATGTAGCAGTAAATAGCCGCCAGGCAGAGCACCAGTCAACTGTGCTCGAGACGACATGTACTATCGCTGACCAGACCCTTAGTATTTTGATAGACCCAAGTGCTACTGAGAGTTTCATTTCTAGTGCAACGCTAAAAAGGATTAAGGTAAAGGTAGTCGAACAGGATGATTTTAGCTTCGTGGAGATGGCTTCAGGAGCCAAACAGAAGGTTGGAGGAAAGGTTATGGGCTGTACCCTTAACCTGGGAGAGTTTGTCATGAGAATCAACTTGTACGTCACGATCTTAGGATCTTATGACGTCGTGATTGGTATGGATTGGTTGGAAACGCATGAGGCGATTCTCAACTGTAAGACAAAACAATTGAACTTGGTTGATGATGAAGGACCGAGACGTGTGATTGTAGGAAGGAACCAGGGAGTTTCCCTGTGGTTCATCTCTTCCTTACAGTTACAGAAGAGTATGCGCAAGGGGTGCAAACTTTATGCGATCCTCGCGCTAAACAAGAAGGGAGTAGCGGAAGGTCTAGAACACCTTCCGGTGGTGAAGGAGTTTGTGGACATATTTCCAGAGGAGTTTCCTCGGATGCCACCGGAAAAGGAACTGGAGTTTACCATAGACCTGAAACCGGGAACCAAACCGATAGCAAGAACGCCTTATCGGATGTCGACCCCGGAGTTGCAAGAGTTGAAAATGCAACTGAAGGACTTATTTTCACTGTGGGGTGCACCCGTTATTTTCAAACGAAATAAGGACGAATCGTGGAGGCTTTGCATTGACTACCATCAACTGAACCAGGCTACGATCAAGAATCAGTATCCCTTACCAAGAATTGATGAACTATTCGATCAAATGAAGGGTGCGACGGTGTTCTCCAAGATCGATTTGCGATCCGGGTATCACCAGTTACGGATCAAGGAGGATGAAATCCCTAAGACTGCCTTTAAGACGAGATTTGGACATTACGAGTTCATTCTTTTTCCATTTGGACTGACAAACATCCCAGGGGTATTCATGAGTTTGATGAACGGGGTGTTCCGTGAGTACTTGGACAAGTTCGTCCAAGTATTCATTGACGATATCTTGATCTACTCTCGGACGACGGAGGCACATGATGAACACTTGCTGTTGGTACTACAATGTTTACGAGAACACAAATTGTATGGGAAGTTGTCCAAATGCTCTTTTTATCAATCGAGGATTCACTACTTACGGCATGTCATCTCCGGCGAAGGTATCGCTGTGGATCCAACCAAGGTTGAGGCTATTATGGAATGGCCAGCGCCGACGAATGTCACAGAGGTGCGTAGTTTTATGGGTTTAGCAGGATACTATCGACGATTTGTTGAGGGTTTTTCGAGGATAGCAAATCTGATCACGGAATTGCAGAAGAAAAACAAGAAGTTTGTTTGGACAGAGAAATGTGCGGAAGCGTTTCAGAGGCTTAAAGAGTTGTTGACAACCGTGTTGATACTAAAGGTCCCTGACATGGATGCAGACTTCTTGGTATGCACTGATGCATCCAAGGAAGGTTTAGGCGGAGTCTTGATGCAGGACGGACGAGTGATCGCTTACATTTCGAGGAAGCTGAGAAGGCATGAGGAGAACTATGCGACGCATGATTTGGAGTTATTAGCCATCGTATATTCCTTGAAGGTTTGGAGACACTACCTTGTGGGAAGAAAATTTGAATTAAAGACTGATCATTGTGAACTACAACACATTTTTACACAAAGTGACCTGAATGCGCGACAATGACGTTGGTCGGAATTGCTTAGCGAATACGACTTCGAGATTACTTACATAAATGGAACAATGAACCGAGTGGCAGATGCCTTGAGTCAGAGGCCATGCATATTTTCGGTGTTACCTCTTCAGACAAATTTACGTGAGAATATTCTCACCTTACAGCGTGATGATGACTGGTGCGCAGAAGTCAAGGATTTTATCAGACAAAATACAATGATGGTACCACGATATGATGGATATTCATTAGATAGAGATGGTTTAATGAGGTTTAGAGGTCGGATTTACGTACCGCCAAACGACAAGTTGAGGATGTTGATCCCGAGCGAGGCTCATAGAGGTGTTTACATGGCTCACCTGGGAGTCACGAAGATGAGGGAAGACCTTAAACCCTTATTCTTCTGGAAAGGAATGAAGGTCGACATAGTCAACTTTGTGGGTAGATGTCTAGAGTGTCAGCAGGTAAAGGCTGAACATAGACACCCGGCATGATTACTTCAACCACATGCCATTTCGGAATCGAAATGGGAAGTTATTTCGATGTATTTTATTGTTGGATTGCCATTGATGGCAAGGAGACATGACTCGATTTTTGTAGTAGTAGACACTCTGACAAAGAGTGCTCACTTTATTCCTGTGCACACGACGTATCAGGCACCTGACATAGCAAGATTTTTCATGAGTGAGATTGTGAGGCTGGATGGTGTGCCTAAAAAGATTATATCCGATCAAGGATCGGTGTTTACTGGACGATTTTGGACGAGTTTCCAAGAGGCATTGGGAACCCAACTTAATTTTAGTACTGCATATCACCCAGAGAATGACGGGCAGACCGAATGAACAAACCAAACCTTGGAAGACATGTTGCGCATGTACGTAATGGACCAACAAAAGCGTTGAGAGGAATTCTTGCCTCTAGTAGAGTTCGCTTACAACAAGAGTTACCAGAGCACCATTAAGATGGTGGCTTTTGAGTTTCTTTATGGGCGACCGTGTCGGATGCCCTTGAGTTGGGATCAACTTGAGGATAGGGTCCTGGTGGGACCAGAAGCGATCCAAGAAATGGAAGAGCAGATGCAAACCATAAGACAAAGGATTAAAGAAGCGCAGAATCGACAAAAGAGTTATACCGATGCGCACCGAGTCGACCGTAGTTACGAGGTCGGCGATCGAGTCTTCTTGCGGGTTAAACCGCATAAGATCTCAATCAAGTTTGGAAAGGGAGCTAAACTCTCTCCTAGGTTCGTGGGACTTTTCGATATTATGAAGAGAAAGGGGCCCGTGGCCTATCGACTAGCCTTGCTTGATTCTTTGAGGCGTATGCACGATGTTTTTCATGTATCTGTTTTGAGACATTATATTACTGATCCTACACATGTGATTGACCTGAGTTCCTTGCAGGTATCGGACGAGGGAGCACTCATGCCTAAGCCAGTCCGCATCTTAGATCATCCCATTCGACAGTTATGACGTCGAATGGTAGATCAGGTCAAGGTCCAGTGGGACAGTTATAGTCCGCACTCGGTGACCTGGGAGGACGCATATGATATGCATCATCAGTTTCCATTTTTGTTTGATAGATAGACTTATGATACTGTGATACTTTATTTCTGCATTTATACTGAGAAACTTCGAGACAAAGTTTAGACCAAGAGGGGGTGTATGTAACATCCCACTCTAGCGCACTGAGAAAACTTATTATTTGAGGACACTTGCTCGCAAGTGATCTGGACTTTTATGATGTTAGACCATTTATACTTGATTATGATGCGATTAACAGATGACATTATGTGTTACTATTTGATGTCGACAGATGCTATTGACTCAGTTTTATTGAGTGTGCAGGGTTTTTTACCTTGAGGATGCAGAGGCATTGGTAGAATCCCCTTGGACTCCGGACTGAGTCAAGGAGTGTGCTTTTGGGTTGATATGTTTACTATGATGTTTCATTTGATTTGATGATTTGATGTTGACATTTCTGACATGACTGTTGATGATGCAGGCTGACGATAGCTTGTCGACCAGACTCACATATGGAGTAAAGGGGCCACACACGATTTGCAGAGAGGTTGAGGAAGAGGGGTGGACAACAGCCCTGCCACCGCCTGCTAGCACTCCTGCCGTGGCCGGAACTATACATTAACGATTACCTAGTTCGAGAGGATCCACGATGTCGTGAGAGCAGACTGCGATAGTCCCTCACGATGATTCTAAGGGGCGCACAATAAGGCGGGGGCCTGAATCCTTAGAACCCTTAGTATCCCACAAGTTCCACTGGCGGAGTATTGACTCCAGGGGCTATATATGTCTACCAATCAATCCAATTGGCGAGTGGCATCCTTGGAGCACGTAGTGCATCCTGAAGGGCACGTCATACAAAAGAAACTTAGTTGGCAAGTGGCACCCTTGGAGCACGTGGTGCATCCTAAAGGGCATGTCGCACAAAAGAAATTCAAGAGGCGAGTGGCACCCTTGGAGTACATGGTGCGTCCTAAAGGGCACGTCACATTAATGTGGAGAAAGGAGTCAGCCTAAATATCCCTAAGACCTCAACACCTGAATAAATCCTTAAAACAATTCCCCTAACCTGGCGTTGCCAGTTTAGAATTTGAGCCCTATGTAAAAAAAAAACATAATTCAAGAGTATACCTTAAATATTCATTACCCCTATGATGATTTGCAACCTCCACCTAATCCGAGGAGTTTCCTTCCTTAATTAAATACATAAAACAATTCCTCCGTTAATTGAATTCATAAAGTATTTCCTTACTTAATTGTGTACATAAGGCCTTTTCTCATTCCCGGTAATAAGCTTGATAATTTGTCTTTTTAGGAAGGTACTACTACTTCGCCCTAACATAATAATCAAAACTTAACCATCTCCTAATAACAAGGCCATTATATTATAGCTCACAACAACTTTGCAATTCAAATAGCATTAGAATTTCATTTCCTACTAGCTAAGCATTAACAATACAGTGCTAATAATAAAATTCAACAAAAAAAAACCCACTTAAGGTAATGTGAGTCTTCATAAAGGGTGTAGGGTAAAATAAAGATATTTAATAAATTAATTCAATTAGGGGGGTTGTAAAGTTGAAAAGAAGAAATTATTTAGTTAACTAATGGGAGTTAAAAGAAAAATAGATATATATATATATATATATTTATGATTTAAAAAAAAAAATAATAATATAATGAAAAGATGCTTAACGCATTTCCCTTTTTGAGTTTTCAAAAAAATAATAAGAGA
>ML811709.1:54305-65626 GCA_009831015.1 Picea engelmannii | reverse complement strand
GCTGTCAAAATTTCAACGGGACTGATTGCTTGTGGGAGTTGGGGATTTCCCAGCTGACTTGAGTGGTAGCTCAGCCTTGGAGGCGAGCTGGGAAGCTAGGTACTGTCTGGATTGTGTGTGGCCCCTTTGCGGCTCGGGGGGCTAATGGGGAAGGAGAGTACCCCTAGCGTTTGGCTGGGAGGTATCGGTGAGTCCTCTATGGTCGGCGAGTGGGAGAAACACTGAAGGCGAAAGCGGCACGGAGCACAAGAGTCATTGCGGCAAGCAAATAAGGCAAAGGTATACTCATGAACTTAATAGAGTAGAATGAATAGTGATTTACTGCTGCGATTATGATTGTATTGTTGTGAAATGTTATTTCCTCGTCCTTTATACTCTGTAAGAAAAACAAAGGGGGTATTTCAGAAGATCTTCATTTTTATAACAGTGCAGTTGATGGTTTCTCGTAAATTGTTGTGTGTTTATATTATTTCGTTTTTACCTTTCCATAGGAGGCATCCGCGTAGAACAGGGAGTGATTTTTACAGTGGGGTTCATTTTTTTTATGCAGTGGGCATTTATCTTTCAGTGGGTTTTCGGTTGTACAGTGGGCGAAATTTTTGCAGTGGGGTTTCGTCCTTATTCAGTGGGCGATTTGTTTTTTTTTTTTGTTTAGTGGAATTTCGTTTTTGTACAGGGGCAAATTTTTTTACAGTGGGGTTTGATATTTTTCATACAGTGGGCGATTTAATTCTCGGGTTTTGCTTTTCCGTGGGCGTTTTTTTTTTCCTTTTTACTGTGGGCAATTTTGTTTATGGGCATTTTTACTCCTTGCGGTGGGCGTCGGACTTCTTGGGCTTTTGCCTTCACTGTTTTTTTTTTCTTACAACCCCGAATTCGTCCTTACCTTCTTCCATGGGGAATCCACATTCTGCCTGGGGCGTAGTTTTCATTTCCTGCCTGTGTATTTAAATGGCTGCGTCTTCTGCCCCTTTTTTTTTTATTTCCTCAAATTTATGGGCAGTAACTTCTGCATTTTCGTTCCAATCGCTACTGTGTATATATAATTTATGCAAAACTTTCAAATATATATATATAATCTCCTAGAGATGGATTATCAATTGAATTGAGAAATACCTTTACCTATATCTGAGAATCGATAGAAATTAACCCTAAAAAAAAAAAAAAGGCATATTTGTGAGTACCAAATAGTCCCAACTGAATATTCAATTCAATGAAGTGCTTTGTGGGGAATTCGACTTATGCTCCTGGGGAAATTGGTAAATCTTCATTTGTCAATGGTTCCTTCTTGAATTCTTTGTGTCTGAGTATTAACTCTGATTGTAAACTAAATCAACTATTAATGTAGTAGTTTTATCATATTGTCACGCTGGCCCTTGCCAATATCAGTTGTAATGCCATTTATTAGCTAGTTAATAAATGTCAGTTTACATGGACCACATTGAACATAAATCTACACAAAGAAATGTTAGCTCTTGGGGGGTGAAAGAACTGGGGGTATAATCATTAATGTAAGACTCAATGACAAATTGGTGATTCACGAGAGTTAACAATGATGGCGTATTGGATATCGTCGCTACCAACTAAGGGATAAGAAGTAGAAAGTTGTAAATCATGTGGTAAGAAGTTTTATTTGATTGCCCCTTCCAATGCCAGGCTCGACACTCGTTTTATTGCATCACCTACCTTACACGCTTCCCATTCAATACTCTCCAGCCTGTTATAGTGTCCTCCATCCATCTTGTAAATTGTCGGCCTGAGAACCTATCACTTTTTTCATACTGGCGAAGTTTGGAACCTCCTTGGAACCTGTGATTAATTTAGGACAAACATGGTTTATTGCAGCTGTCATGTTCTCATTATTTTATTGTTATTTGAACAGTTCCACCTTTCCCTTCCGAGAAATATTGATTTTATATGCTAGTGGATGTAACGACTATGTAAAAGATTAATGGTCATGATTATGCAAGGATTAATTAGGGAATTGTGAAATATAAATCCTTCGGGTTATTGAACGGGTAGGGTTACTGTGGTTATCGCATATGGTAATGTCAACGTAGTTGATATAAAAAAAATATCATGGCTAACATTGTTGTCAAATTTTCTGTGTCAATATTGTCGTTTTATTATAGGGCTCTATTCTTGTTTTAATATTGTTTTAAATGGATTTAATAGTTGTCGTTTTAATATTGTTTTGAAAGGTTTTAAATGCTGTCGTTTCCATGGTTTAAATGTTGCTGGTTTAATAATGTTGGCTTAATATCACCGTTGTAATATTGAGGTTAATGTCATGGGTTAATATTAAGCGGTCAATATTGTGGATTAATATCGTGGTTTAATTTTATGGATTATAGGGTAGTTTAATATCGTGGAAATATTATAGTTTTAATATTTGGTTTAATATCATCATTTAATAGTAGGGTTTTAATATTACTTTGTTAATATTGGTGTTTAATTACTGTCGTTTAATATTTGGGTTCGATTAAAATTGTCGATTTATGGTCACGATATTATGATTCCTTGTTGATGGTAACAATTTAAGTGAAAATTATTATGATTCTAATTGCAAAGTTATTGAATGATAGGCAGTGTCAATATAATATTAGAATTGGATTGGGTAAGGGTGTGGTCATTGGAACATAAAGGAAAATGTAAGGTTAGAGAGGGACAACGTATAGAATAGGGTGACTATGTTTTTATTAAATTGAAACTATGGTATTAAAAGGTAATGACCTTGCATTTCATCATATGCTATGGAAATTTATGGTTACTAATGACCTAAATGTAAGGCCCCTGGAACTAAGTACCATAACTTATTGGGGATTCAGTAAATGGGAATGTACTACAAATTAAAGTTGCTTGGTAATGGAGGGCATTTAATTAGGATGGCTATTTAATGAATTTACAATATGCTCATGATAAGGCTAGCGTTCGAGTTATGGCAATTGTGGTAAGGAAAAGGTAGTTTCAATGACGGGGATTGTTGTTAGGTTTTTGATTTTAAATTATGCAATGATGTTGTCATCGTCGTAAGGATATGGTAGATTTACTGTGATGGATTATTGTTAGGTTAGTTGATTTAAGATATACCATGGTTTGTCATTATGGAAAAGTTAATGCAACTGTACTTTTATGGAGGTCACCTATTGTTGAAGGTCCCTGTTATTGCGCAAAGTTAAGGTGATATAAATTTAATGCGTTTATTAGTTCAAGATAATGAAATTGTACTGTTTATTGTTAAAGATGAACTCGCATGTTGAAATGTTCTAGAATTAAGCCCATAGAATTATTTCGGAGTTGGTAAAGGAAGGGTGTTGTTCTTAAAATCAGTGTGGTACTGGGTTGGTAAGCCTTCCGTGTGCTTGGTCTGCTTGTGTCGGGCGGGAGATAGACACCTCTTTGTAGCCTTAGTATGTATGTATTGGTGTGTGATCTTACTACGTAAGGAATCTAGTGTCGTATCAAGAGTCTCAGGCCCTTTAAAGGCAGGGTTTCCACTCTTGCGACACACCTGACATAAATTACTAGTTTCTTCCTGAGCAGTCGCCCAGGATCCTATCTGACCTTCTCTCTCTCCGGAGCAGAGGACTAAGATTAAATTCCCTGCTTTCCTGTGCATAAATAGTAATATCTACTACCATGGATTCTTCCCTCTGCGTTCATACTGTGCAAGCAACAACTCCTTATGTCCTACGACATCAATCCTTTCAAATATGATGTATTGTTTGATGTCTCCCCCCTTGAAGTTTGTGATTTTATTTTGGGCCAACCTAATTTATGGAAATGTCATGTTGTATATGAGTCTAGGCCTTATGGTGTTATTATTACTTTTGACCAGAAATTATATGGAATACCCGAGATAGTCCCACCTACATCCATTTCCTTGATCCCTGCCATGAAATGCAGGAAGGTCAATTGTCAGATCAGGAATTTTGACTTCTTCATGATTCACAGTCAAAATGACCAAGAGGTTGCAGCCACATCAATGGCCTCTGCGACAGGTCACTCCACGTAGTATAATAAAGTCGACAAGGTCATGGAATAATACAAAGGCATATTCTCCTCACCCACTGGGGTACCTGTGCACTATCAGGTCAATCATTCAATTGATCTGACCTCCAATACATTTCTACCCAATGGGCCAGTCTATCACCACTCTCTATTATAAAATGAGTAAATCAAGCACTAGATCTAAGAGGTGCTAAAAAAGGGGCACGTCTGAACAAGCTTATCACCTTGTGGAAGCCCAACGATTCTCTTGTAGGAGAAATATAAGACTTGGTGACTCTACATCAATTACTGGGCCCTAAGTAAAATCATTGTCAGGAACTGGTACCCATTTCCCCAAATCGATGATCTCCTTAACCAACTCAAAGGGGACAAATACATCAGTAAGATTGATCTGAATTTCATCTACCAGCAGGTCCCAATAAAGAAGACCAATGGATGGAAGACTGCCTTCAAGTCCAACTATGGTCTTTTTGAATGGTTAGTGATGCCCTTTGGCTTGATGAATTTGCCAACAAATTTCATTAGGATGATGGATGATATCTTGTGCCATTTCACGAATTATTTTGTGGAGGTGTATTTGGTTGACATCCTCATCTTCAACAGGATTTGGGTAGAACACTTGCAACATATTCAATAGGTTCTCCACATTGCAACATATTCAATAGGTTCTCCACACTGTACAACAACACAAGCTATAAGAAAATCTGGAAAAATTCTCCTTCAACATTGACAAGGTGTAATACCTAGGATACATTTTTGATGAGCATGGGGTGTACGTCATTCATGATGGACCAACACCGACCAAAGTCACTGACATTTGGAGCTTCTTATGACTTTCTAAATTCTATCGCATGTTCATATTGGGATTCTCCCATATTGCATGGGCCCTTATCCAAGTGACTATAGGTGGTGGTAAGAAATTTTTTGTGTGGGGCCTATAAAGAAAACTTCTGATGATTTGAAGGAGTTCTTGTTCTCATCCCCGGTCCTCTCATTACTCGACCTCCAACAACCTTTTGAGACAAAGACATATTCTTGAGACTATGTTGTGGGAGAAGTTCTTACTCACCATGGACATCTTATGACCTATCATAGTAAAACAATATGAGATGCCATCCATAAGTAACCTAATTACAACAAATAAATGTACTCCATTATGCAATCCTGCCTCTAGTGGAGGCATTACATTCTCCAGAAGGAGACAATTATACACATTCTTCATAAGTCTCTACGGTTCATGTGAACACAAGGAATATTGTAGAATGAGAACCATCATAAGTGGTCCACATAATTGCAACAATTGCATCTCAACATATAGTATAATATATGAAACACCAACTACGATGTTGAACTCTTTCGGCGATGAGACCTCTAGTTGGCCCCAACTCTATGGGAGTGATCCTAAATTTTCGACTACCTAGAATATGTTGGGTGCAAACAAAAATGTCACTCATTTTCATATTTAGGATGGGTTATTGTTCCATCTAGTCCATATCTACGTCCCATCAAGCGAGTGAGATAAGATGATTTTGGAAGCTCACTATAGTCGGGTGGTAGGAGACTTTGACGTAGAAAAGACAACATAAGTGTTGAAAAAACATTTCTATTGGTCGAAACTTCGACAATATGTCAACAAGTATATTAGGTCTACACTACCTCGGTTATTGCCAAAGTGACCATTAAGAAAAAAGGCATGTACACCCCTCTACCTACTCTCAAAAATCATTGGGAGTCCAAAGTATATAACGTCCAAAGTATCATTTAACATATTTCAATAAATAAATTAAATTGTAAGAATTACTAAAAACAAATCTATCCTCCCTCCATACCCTAACAACTCCTCTACTTCCTATAATAAAAAAAAGTATTTCCTATTATTCCATAGTATTTTTTTATCCTTTTATTAATAGAATAAATAAATTTCCCAAGTAACAGAGTATCTCATCATTCAAGTTTTTGTTATTGCTATAAATAAACTACACAAGTAACAAAAATACCTCCATAATTAAAGTTAAACCAATTCTTAATTTGTTTTTTTACAGTAACTGAAATTATAACCCTTTATCCGATAATATTTGTTAAATATTTTTTTTATTTTATAATTGGTAATAATTTGTTATCATTCCTCTTAAATTAGTATATTATTTTTGAAATAATAAATGAAAATATAACTTCTTCGTCCATAGTATTTTTTCAAATGGTTTATTTATCTATGTATTGGTACACTTCATCATGGTCTTATAAATTGAATATGAGCAACTGAATTTTGTGTATTTTTGTTTATTTAGAAAGGATTGGATTCCTTTGTGGAGGCTAAGTGGGATTTACATTTAAACCCTTACTAACTTATTCCAATAAATACACCACACAAATAACAATAAGAACTCTCATTGGCCTAGCTCCATACCATACACCCCCTTGTTCACTCCCTATAATAAATGAAATTATGGCCTTTTAAACCATAGTGTTTGTTCAGATGGTTTTTTTAGGCTTATGGTTTATAATGGTGGTTTAGGGATTCTATCATGGGCTTGGATATCTAGTACATCCTTTTGTTAGTGTCAATTAATAAATGACACAAACAACAACAAGACTAGTTTTCCATGTTGTCCACGGAATTATGACCTCTTAGCCCATATTATTTGTTTAAACAGGTTATTTAGTTTACAATATTTGTTTAGTATGAGAAAATAAATAACGTAATTCCTTAAAATTCAATACCCATAAAATGTCCAAAACATCATTTAACATATTTCAATAAATAAATAAAACTGCACAAATAACCAAAAAAATATCTCCTCCTCTCTCCATACTCTAACAACTCCTCCACCTCCTATAATAAAGAAAATTATGACTTCTTATTCCATATTTTTGGTGATTTCTTTAACTTTATGGTTTATAATGGTTATCTAAAATTTTTATTTTTAGACTTTGATAGCTAGTTAATCTTTTTATTTTTATAATAACTAAATTGCACAAATAACAAGATATTTAATAATTCAAGTTTGTATTAATGCAAAAAATAAATTAAACAAAAAGATATTTATGACTTAAGTTACACCAATTCCTCATTTTTTGTTTACAATAACTACAATTATAACCTCTTATCCCATAATATTTGAACCCCGGATCTAGGGTATGGTAGGACCACTAGAACCACAGGAATTGAAGCAATTAATTGAGTTCAATGCGGAGTAAACCACTCTGGGCAGAGGCAAAGAGGATAATAGAGGCATAGGATGGGACGAAGCCATTCCTATATCGAGATTGAGTGAGCCCCTCATCAAAGGTTGCAGTGGAGAAGGTAGCATGATAGAGACATCATGGGCATACAGGGTCTAAGCTCCGGTTGTTCCAGTTCCAGGGGGTCGAGTGTAGTAGCTCTAGAGGTACCAATAGCATAATTACTAGTTTGAAGGGTTTTTTTGGTTTTGTGATAGGTTCTTTGTGCAAATTTTCAGTGCTGGGGTTGTTTCCATTGGGTCTAGGGCTACACGGTTGCAATAAATGTGTGACCAACGTATTTGTTAAGGATTTTTTTTATTTATAGTTCTTTTAAGATATCTTTTAAATTACTTTTTAATAATAAATGGAATCATAATCTCTCTGTATTCAAATGGTTTATTTGCCTATGTATTGGCATACTTCATCCTTGTGTTATAAATTGAATATGAGCAAATGGATTTGATGTGTGTTTTTATCGACCAAGGATTCAATTCCTTTGTGGAGGCGAAGTAGGAGTTACATTTAAACCCTAAAATCAGCTTGTTCTTCTTAGTTTTGGGTTAGCCTTGTGAGTAATAAAAAACGGAGAGGTTAGATCATGCTCAGAGTTGCCAGATAATTTGAAAGAGGAGATATTGAAGTGGTTGCCAGTTGAATGCGTATGTAGGTTTAGCAGTGTTTTCCAACAATGGAATGCTCTACTTAGATCAACCCAAATCATAACTTCCCAATGAACTGATTTCCCTTCAAATAAAAATCTATGTTTGGTTCTGTGTGACCTGGACTCTCGAAGGCGTTATTGGGCCTATCTATTGCCTTTCCATAAGGATGTGAAACCCTTACTTTTCCCTTTGGTTTTTTGGCGACATCTTTTCTGACGCTTATTAACACAGATGATCCACATGCCCATTGTTTATCAAGACTATGTACTTCCCAGAACGAATGCTACCAAACTTTTGGACCGACCTGATTGTCTGCAATCCTCTCACGCGAAGGACGAAAATTTTTCTCGCACCTGAGTCATCCAGGTCCATGCCCTCACAAGGCATATTGGCAGCGGAGTTTGACGATAATGGTTGCAGTCTGCAAGGTTTCATGGGACCAACAGGAAGATGGAAAGCGCCGCACTTTTCCGGAAGAACTTTATCTCAACAAACAGTAGGCCTGCCTGGTAATAAGCATGAGAAAACATTTTGTCTAGAAAGAAAAGGGAGAAGTATGGATTCCACGTCCTTGTGGAAAAGCAGTAGGCCCAACAACGAGTTCGATAGTCCCGCTCGCACAGAACCAAGCATCGATTTTTATTTGCAGGGAAATCAGCCCATTTGGTACTTATAAATCGGGTTGATGAAAAGAGAGCATTCCATTCCGGGAAAAAGAGGCGAGACCTACATAGACATTCATCTGCAAATCGCTTCAGTTTCTCCTGTTTCAAATGATCGGACAACTCAGTGAATAATCTAACCTCTAGCTTTTCCATCAATAACTGTAACTCGAAAACAAAACTTAGGAGATGAATCCGACCAAGAAGTGGAACCCAAAACTAATGAGGATAAGTTGATTTTAGGGTTTAAATGTACCTCCTACTTAGTCTCCATAAAGGAATAAAATCTTAGCAAGATAGAAAAACACACAACTGAATATAGAGGAACTCTATTTTCCATTTTCTCATATTGAATGGAGGTATAGCAATACACATGCAAAAAAATCCATGTGAACAAATGTTATGGACAGAAGTTATGATATCATTAAATAATTAATGGAAATTCTAAAAATATTATTTAATAATTTATTGACTATCTTAAATAATTATTACAAATTATAAAATTTAAAAAATTATTCCACAAATATTACATGATAAAAGGTTATATTTCATTTATTATAAAAAATATTATTTAACAAATATTACATGGTAAAAGGTTATATTTCAGTTATTATAAAAATTAAATGGGAAGTTGGTCTTACTTAAATCATAAACATTTTTTCCTTGTGTAATTTATATATTGCATTAATTAAAATATAAGCTATGCTTTACTTGTGTGGTTTATAGAAACCTTAAACAATCCTTATAAACCATATTTTTAAACCATAAAGTTAATTCTAGAGCACTCCTATGATTTGGGGCAAATATTTATTGAAGTAAGTTAATACTTGGACAAACTTGATCTTTTTTAAAGTAAGTATTTCTGTAGGGATGATTTTAAGGATGTAAATTAATTTTAAAATGTAGAAAATATAAGAGGTATACATACCCTACCCCCTTGGAATTTGAACATGTGACCTCCAAGAAAGAAACACATTTTTTCAACCAGTAGACCCACTCAAGTGTATACACTCTATCCATAATATAGAGTTAGAAAGTTTGTTTGCTCAAGAAAATGTATAATTGTTCAGCGTCTAAAAGAGTTTATGCTTATTTTGCAATGATTTTAGGTGTTGATTAAATTTAAAGTTAATAATGATCCATGGTAGCCATATTTTGATAGTATTAATTGGTTAATATATCCTAACAAGAAACGACTATAGTATAATTAATTAATCACAATAACCATTGTATTTAAATAACAACATTCAAATTATACAATGAACTTCCAAAGTAACTTGATTCTAATTGGAAAGCACCAATCTAGGTGGATGTCGGTGGCCAACCACCTATTCGAACTCGTTCACATACAACTTTCATCTTGGGAGTTTCATTTTTTTTTATCTTTGTAAAGCCCAGAAATATATATCTAAACATCGTTATCCTCATAAGAAATTTATTTCTTAACTAAGACAATCTCTATTCATCATAAAATTGATATTCATACCAACGACTTCAGTAATTTAGATTCATCAAAGATTAACGAATTCATAGCAGAATAAATAAATGCATAATTCAAGAGGTTACCTGGATCTAATGCTAATTTTCGTTGCTAGCTGCCTTGCTGCTGCTGCTCCTGCTACCTGCTACACAGTCCAGTCCTATTGCAAACACAGAAAAATTTTCCAAAACTATTGTCCACCCTGCCAACTAGGAAAACGACCTAGCTCCAGGATATCTACGGATATCCTGGCCCTCCGAGCCCAAAACCTCTAGCAACTCGGTGCCTGCCTGATCAATATGTCACAACCAGCAAATCCTGTGCCTCAATCTGAGCACACCAATCTCACAGCCCCTCTCGGCTCTCTGCCCATAGCCAGAAAATAGTGCCCCATAGAATCCCCCCTCCAACTCCTTCCTTCCTTCCTTATTCCCCCCCCTTCACCGACACTCCACCTTGCATTAAATTCCTTATCCCTCCATTTAATTACCCTTATCCATTCTCATTAATTCTTTTATTATCTTCTCAGGATCCTTATGTGATCCCTTCTTGTATACGTAACTTGATTTAAAATGTTATATTTGATTCTCCACCTTTTATTTAATACTTAATTAATTAATGAATTAATTAATAATTAAATGAATCATTAACCATCATGACTAACTCATTAATAATAATCAATTAGAAATGTTATTTTAAGACATAAATATAGTTTAGCTAAACTTTTAGGATTATATTATTAAATTAATTATACTTAATAATTAAGGGTCATTACATACACCCACCCTTCAGGAAACTTCATCCCAAAGTTAAGGTATCTTATGGTACAAAGAACAAGAACATGGTTCACATATTCATAACAAGTAACCGACATTATTAGTAAGTAAGCCAAGAAAACTCATACATACTAGTGTATATGTACAAGAAATGCATGTGTAGCTAGTACATGCAATTCTCGTACATGTACTAATAATCAGACTGTCATCCTTTAGTAATTTATGTATGCATCCAATCCATTCAGCAAGACTAGCCTTTTATAAAAGACAAAAATCAATTAATTGTGTGAGAATTCATTTAATCACAGTTGTCCGGTTCAATAATTTATTTTAAACAACAGTGGTTTAGTTACATAATAATGAATATTCATATATACACATTTTTCTTCATAAAATCCACCACATGACACATCTCCATATAGTCTCAACTATTACTACTGATCCTTCCTCCCTAACCTACTTCCAACTCCATTCCTATCCGTCCTCTGCTAGACTATCTTGGAGC